>VRMD01000104.1:0-42358 GCA_009872375.1 Sminthurides bifidus
CTTGAGCAATCGTCTATCCCAATGAGGAAGTAGCTTTAGCAGACGACCAATGTGCTTTGCGAACACTGAGTGAATCGAACTAAAGATGTGTGAATTAGAAGTCTTAGAATAATAAGCTTGCCAGTTCTAAACAAAAATTTTTTGGAGCAATATACAACAGTCAGCCATTTCAATCCAGCAAATCGATTGAAATTTGCGGTGATAATAAACTGCAGGTGCCAGTGTTGTGGGGATGTCCCGGTTCCGGTTATATCGTTCGTTTGACTGGTTACAGATACACATACTGGTGTGAGTGTGATCACATATGTTGGATGGCTCTTGCAGTAGTAAATCTAAATATGGCCCGATAGTTGAGAAATAAAAATCCGATGTATGGATTTGTAACTTGTGAACAGGACTCTAGATTTTTGGCAATTGGTGATCTCATAACAGAACTCAATGACAGTGACTTGGAGCACGGTAGTGCTTCTGTGTTACTGTAAGAAACGGATTCGGAAGTCGCTGTTGAACTAACGAAGAGGTTTATACGATTATAGCTATTAAATGAAGCTACATCAGTTGTGCAATTATCTATGCATATATTCTGGCCGTACATTCTTGTTCATGAAATCGTACTTCTGCCGGAATGCGATGACTAAGCACAAAAATTTCACCCCTTGTCTTGATTCCATATTGTGCTACTTGCAGGAAGTTCACCCCTCTTTCAAGAAAACTTGCATGCAAGACAAAACCGCCTCCGACTTATCATGTTATGGAATGCTGCGCGACGCTTTCGTTTTTCTGGAGTAACCAACAGCTATTCTTTTCAGTATCTTCTAAGTTGCGGATGTTGTGTAAATTAATAGAGAGGATGAGACTAGTCTACTCCATTTTCAACCTGTTTGTCTAATGATGTTGTGCATCGTTCCTGCGCCTGTTACTTTACCTCTAGCATGCTTCGCACTACTTGTATGACTTTTAAGATTCATCTACATCTCATCCTCCTTTCATACTGTTGCCCTGCGCTTGTAGCCAAAAAAGTACTCGTCGCTACAGAAATTGCCACTTCCGATCTTTGATGAGCCGCTTCCTTTTCGCTAACTTATCCAAGGCTGAGGAGCTTCCGGTTCCCCAAGATGACGTGATACGAGGAAATTATCCACGTGCGTTTTAAAAATTTCTCTGCAACTTAATCAGTCAGAAAGCTTTCACTTTACACTCTCATCTAAACCAAACTTGGAAATACCTTGGAAATAATGTTTTATCTCAATCTCGATAGCTATAGTGAATAATTCCTCCTTCACACAGGAGTTAGCAACTGATGCATCTTATTATCTACCTTACCAGTGTAGTCTTCTCAATTAGATGAATTAAACTGGACTGACAGTTTGGTGAACCACTAGGCAGTAATTAGCGTGCGGTAAAAATTTTATTCTTCGACTCCTCGCAAGAGTACCCTGTATTCAATCGGCACATCGGTAGGCCACCTTAAGTAAAACATATTTTGCTTTGCCATCGGGAGAGCCCGTGTTTGAAGGATCGCTTGTTATTGAAATATAATGAGTCATGCCCAATTGTTTAAAGGATATCCTGCTAATTTTGAAACTATTAAAAAATTTCAGTATCAACTGATCTACGGTAAAAACTTTCGCGAACCTTGATGCAGTGATCTGCAGCTCTCATTGTACTTTAAATGACAATTTTGATGTCCGTGAAGGCTTAATTTTTCTTACATGAAATAATATTCATTGAATTTCTATGATACCCGCACGTTTGATTTAATTGCAAGAATTTTGTTCCTCAAGAGGATGCGCAGTAATTTCGATGCGAACTGTCTATCGCTAGGAGGATAAGTTCTGGTCTGTGTGGATCTTAAGGAGGTAGTTGTGCAAAGTGCGAAGCGTGTGAAGAAGAAATGGGTGCTAATTTTAGGTGCCTGTATTAGTTTTTTGTTGAGTATTCGGTGGTAACGAAGCACGGGGTAAGAGAGAAATAGGGTAGTTTTTAGTACCACGTTAGATGCGTGCATGGAGATGATTACCGCGCTGAGTAAAGACGAGGAAAATGCGATGCGGATGTAAGAAGAAAATCCCAGACGAAGGGAAGGAGCAATGTTTCTAACTTTAGAAATCCCTAAATTAGCCATCCAATGACATCCTGACGGAATGTCTGACTTAATGTCTTCATGACTTTCATTTTTTCGTTTGAAATTTCGATTTCTTTGACATTTTTTCGAATGAGTACTCTATAGCAGCTTTTCGTGGCATCAATAGCCGCTTCCTTAACATTATGTATTAACTTTGCTCTTAAATTCTTTTACAGGAAAGGAGCAGCCCGAAAACTTTTAGAAGTTTTCCGAGATCTTTATTATTCCGATGGAGATTTGAGTGTGGTCACGACTGTGATTGAGAAGCTTGCCGAAGATGCAGGTGAGTAACCTCAAATTCTCAATTCCAATTATGCAAGTCCATAGCTGCTGGGGAAATGTTTTACTGGTTTCAAGAACAGTATTCGTAACGGTTCTACTTAACCGGCTCAAAGATCTTATTGTCGTTGTCTTAGCGCAGACATTAATGGAAAGGTCAGCTGCCACTCAGTTAGAGGTCCAGCTAAGTAGTAAAAGATATGGTCCAAATCTGAAATCTATTGAAGTAGCTAATCCCCATATGAATGTCATCAGCAGCCTTTTGCGTTTTAGTACACGTGGCAAAGAATATTACACTACACGGTCGACAGATGTTACGGGTTTGGGTGCACACTTCCTGGCTATGCTGCGTTTCCGCTGCCATTGCCAACTTATTGTTGACTATAGCTGCTGGACTCCTTCAACTTTATACCAAGATTCGTTTGAGGTTGTGTGAAATTACTTGAACTTGATGCGTAATCTAGGGCTACTCGGCATCTGAATTTTTCTTCATGGTATTTCTGAGTCTGCAGGACCGTCGATTTCAGATTATTCTAGAGACTGCTGAAAGCGCTGCCCAAAGAAAATTATTATAAAATAGGATAGTATTAACTGGCCTTAGTGCATGATTCGATTTCACCTGCAAGAAAAATTGGAAACAACAAGGGTTAAAGCATGTCTAAATTTCATAGTTAAAACACTTGGTAGGTTTGTTCACCTGGAATTGATGTTGAAATGGGGCTCTTCTTTGACTCATGTTTGTGTGAGGCGAAATAAAATTGCACTTGTGGTTAGCAGTGGTAATAATCAGTCGTTTTAAAATGAATTTGTGTTTGGTGGTTGTCAGTTTTTTCTGTCTAGCCGAGCGAAGTTTATGCTCCAGTTTGACAAAGAGAACAGTTGTCGATTTAGAGTCATTATCCCTCGGATGTTTCGAAAATATTCCCTTGTTTTACCGCAAGACTCTCCTCACAAGAAAAATTCTGTCGATAAGTTTGTTTAAACCGTTCCAAATTGCAGGAGCAAGTAAGACAGTTTGATGTGTCACTTGATGTGGAGTGAATGACAAAATTTTGACATCGGTGCAACAGCTCTAAAGCTAAATTGCAAAAGATCTTTAGTTGGATTTCGGTACAGGCACGTAACCCGTGCCCGTGCTATGGCTTCGCCAAGTACATGAAAGCTGGGGAGACTGATGTAATGACAGAAATGTCAGTGACAAAGAGACTATCACTATCAGCAAGATCGGTGATCTTAGAAAGATATTTTTAACATAAGGTAGCTTGGGACTGAATCCATGTCATAGTTTACTTCTTTTTATCAGGTAAAATGAAACAAACAAGTCCGTACCGCACAGTAAGTCCACACGCCGATACCGAAAGCAAGCTAGTCGAGCATCATAACTAAAATACTTTCCATTAGCTTGCTTTGGCGTTTCAGGAACGACGAGAATAGGTACTCTTCAACCCTTTTACTTTAATAACTAGATAATGAGGAAAATTGAGATTTTTATGCCGCAGTTCAACTTGGTTTACCAAGTTAATTTAATCGTGATGAAGGGAAGAAAATGATTTCATATGTTTGAACCAGCAATTAAGAGTTGCTTTCAAGCATTGAACCAAAAACAGCATAGAAGACGTGACAGGGCAAGAAAGGGTGACTCCCAGTGGTAACGCTGTCGGAAGATCAGTTATCATCTGCGGGCTGATTATTTTTGTAGAATTTGGAAGGACACGTGTCGCCAGACATGGAGAATCCGGCTGAATACCACGACAGCGAGACCTAATTAAAAGGCCCGCAAGGAATTGTTAGACGTTGTAGGACTTTGTTCTCTTCATATTTTACAAATACATACTCTCTATAGGTGTTAGGATGCATATATTCGACTTGGAACTACTCCCTTTGAAGATTTTAACAAGTGTTTGTTAAAATGCTTTCAAGCCTTAAATAATCCCGCAAATTTCATGTCTCAACTATTTTCGTACTATTGTGACACATGCAATGAATTCTTGGTTTCAGATAGGTTGTTAGTTTGGAGAACTTCACGCATCGGCAGTGATAATGCCAATGCATCGGACTTATACCTATCGTGTAGTAGGAAGGATTCAAACGGCGATGAAAACGGGAGTGAAAATTTACGTCAATTCAGTTTAGGCAGTTATGGCATAGAATAGCGCGTGATGGAATGGTCGAGTGTAACAATATGAATGGTGTAGCGTTAAAATTGTGACTGTACGGCTTATCCAAATGTTCGCAAGTTTTTGAAAGCGTCCATGTTGTAACTTAGCCCTTAAATGATACGAAAAACCATTCTACTTTGTTGTGCTCTTCGTCAGATGTTTCAGCTGAAACTTAATTAAACCTGTTCCATACATAATAGCAGTGTTTGGAAAATGCGGTCGAAGACGCATTGTAAAGCCACCAGAAAGTGAAACTTCGTGGCATATCACTCGGGAAGAAAAGGAGCTTCAAAATGTGCTTTTCAGCTGAACCTGCTCAGATTTTATAAGTTTTGATCAACAGGAGTGAGCATTTGTTACAATTGATTCTACTTCGTGGGGAAATTAAGTGCTGATATATTTATTTGTGAGCTTCTTCTGAAGTTTATTTGCGGAGAAGACGCGGACAATGTCGGCGAATGTAGCCTGTGGAATGAATTGAAATACAGCATGGAGCCTAAGAATACAGAAGGAAAATATAAGCTACCGCGGCCAAGTTTTGCCAGCAGTATCTGTACTGTTTCTAGCAGCAGTTCCGTGTGTTTGTTGGCGCGAGCGTTTTCCGTTGAGCTGGAGCTGTGATCGGCCGTGATAACTTTGAATGGCAGGGACATATCGTCCTGGTCTGTGTATATCGGTACGCCAAATGAGAGACTGGAGGGTCACCACCCGGTTGAAAATTTTGTTACCGGACATTGTTACGTGCCCGAGAGAGTTTGAGAGAACGTAAGTCCCGGATGCATTCGTAGCTAGCTGGAAGGGATGAGATGATAGTGGATTCGGATAGCAGCAGGGAGAGTAGCGTGTGCTGCAACGTACCAGGAAAATGAGGGTAAAATGGTAGATGGATGTGTTTTGTAAATGTTTCATAGCTTTTCATGAATTGGGATGTAGTGTTTGGCTGTAGGGTACAGATGAGGATGATAATCCACTGCAAGAGAACCTAGATACGATACACTACTCCAGGTAGTTTTGAGAAGGCATTTACTATGGGTAGTTTGCAACAGCTATGTACAGAGTGTAGACGAAAAATTGTAGTAGACGGGGACATTGCTACCCAGGAAATGGGGAAAGACACCGGGTAGTACAAGAGCAGGAAACTACGGTGAGTCAGTTACAAGGATATTGAGAGGGTCGGAGAAAACAACATGGTCTGCCGTCTTTGGTCTTGATGGCGATCTTAGAGCTAAGTAACATGCACGACCGATGTCTGGGGTTTTCAATGGATTGTATGGGATATAACCCTGGATGCATTAGTACTGGAATAGGATTAAAAGGCGTGTAACATTGCCTCTGCTTGACAGCGTTCGGGTTTTTCTATGAACCGAGATGCGGAAGAATTGAGGCTGATATACTGGAGTGGAGAAAGAGTGTACTTAGAACAGAGTCAGCAAAGGAAGAGGATACGGATGGAGAAGTGCAGAAGGGAAAAGAAAGAACTGCTGCGTCTGCACTTTGAGGGTAGGCCTGGTGTGGCGTAGTATTTGCAAAAGTGGGAGTGGCTTGAGCTACAACCTGTCTCTGGTAAATATAATGAAGGGGGCTACCGGATTCCGGAATCTACTTCTCTCCGAATTCTGTTAACCGAACTGGTCCTCCGTGTATTTGGCGACTGTGCATGCCTTCTATTTTTCCTCACCACATCCCTTCTCGCTGTCTCAGTTGGTAGAGGGAACATAAGTGGAGCTGAAAAGCTGATTCGGATCCCAGTAGTAGTCGAAGCGCCGGTTCTACGAGGAACCGTAAATAAGGCATCGTCTTGAAGCTAGAAGATTTGATTTTGTAGACTTCCCACGTACATTATCTTGCAACATATCAGTTAATGTGAATTATAAATTTCAATTTCTGCTCCTATCAAGTTAGTCGGTCAAATTTAGTACCATTTTACACATTGTTTTTGTGAATCAAGTTCATAACGCGTTGACGATATAGCGTGATTGATTCCGAAAACTTGGGAAGTAGAATTTGTTCGATTCGAGTGCGTTGTGCTACCGCCATTGCGTGACAAAGGTTGGTGCTGCTGACTTGAGTGAAAACTGGAGAAAGTGTATCTTAACGATTACCAAGCGCCGAAGAGAATATCTTTCGAAGCTGAGAGGAAATAATGAGCTCATAGGTAGTCCAAATCTCTCCACGAACACTCTTGCCTTGGAAGGAACCAGCAACCTGGATTTGAACATGAGACGAAGGCGGTGATAAGGGAAACAACATAAGTAACTGTTTAGGAAAGATAGCAGCACATATTTTCTCGGCTAAATTCATGGAGCAGCTCAACTCCTTGCCTTGGGGTGGATATTCGGTGGAACTAGCCAAGAGAGATTCCGGAGGAACATATCGGAACTGTGAGAATGCAACGGCAGTAATCTTGAAGGAGGGGGATGATACACTGGTGAGCCGTGGCTACCATTGCTTCAGCTCCAGTTCCATACTAAGTCCTCATGGAGTAAGATATACAACGATGACATGATGCCTAGGCTCCATGTCCGTAACTCTCAGCGTGGTAGGCCAGACCATCAGAAGAACACTCTGGGTTTTACCAAGTGACTACGGTGATCAGGGATTGCAAGTATCGATCATGCGGCGTTGCAGTTGCGCAGGAAGCCCCTTTTCATCCCTAAATTTTTACGGATAGAAAGAAGCATCTCTAGCTGGATCCGTAAGTTCAGCCCTATTCAGAGTCGTAGGCGAACAAGCAGTCAAGTAAGTTGTGCTGGAACACTTCAATAGATGCGGTGGGTAAGGATCATGCTTGGCGAAGGATAGGGAAGGGAGGGAGGGAAAGCGGTGTAAGGGAGATGACGGAACGGGAGAGATATTTTTTACCGTTGTTCGTTATGGAAGGAAAAAATACGGTTCCAATTTGTATAAGTACAATCTTCGCCTTTAGATGAACCCGGTAGACTCTACGCGTACGTTACCGAAGCCTCATATTGACTAATTTCGTAGACTTCCATGTCTCTTGATTGTATTTAATTTCCATTTCTACAAAATTCAGTTTTCCATTTAAGATGTAGAAGATTTGGATGGTAGCGTTGCTTATACAAACGCCTCTTACACATAGGAGTTAACTGTGTCTAATTTTTTGTGCATAGGCTTTCTCCTACGTACAATTTCGCTACAGTTGACCGCATTTGATGCAACCTTGATAATACAATAATCACTTTTTTGCTCCTAAGGAATTGTAGCAATACTACCTGTTATGAAAAAAATGAAAATGTGGTGTCTCGTACCTTTAATAGTGGTTACTTCAGCTAGCTTTAATTTAGAATTAAAGTGTATTTGCAACATTTTGGTATTTAGAGTTCCAGCATGGCTTTAGTATTGAGCCATGTATGATTTTCGAACGCGGAGAAGTGCGTGATACAGCTGAATTCGAAGTAGACGAATGCAATCTGCTCTATTGATCTCTGTCTTACGCTGATTATCGGAAACATACCATTTCAGCTCTCATTAGAAGAGAAACATAGAGTATTTAGGCTAAGAAAGTTATTCCTAATTCCGTCTAAATATAATCATGTCGATGAGTGAATTGAAAAACTAGATTCAGTAAAGGGCGCTGTGTTATACGTTGCTATTTTCCAGACTCGAGAGATAGGACTTTTGTACTTTCACTGCGCATGATACTTGACAGAAGCTGCTGATCTCAGTCAGAGAAAACGATGCTCTCCTCTCAGCAGTGGCAGACGGGCGAGCGAGTTTACTCTAGCAAAGTGTTATGGTAACTTCCTCCGACGTCTAGTACGGCTAGGATCGATACAATTGTCGACTGCGTGCTAAAAATCCAGGGTCGGGCACGCGGTTGTAGTGTAGTACTGTGAGATGGGTCAAGATGAAGCGGGTTTTCATGAATGGAGCTACTCGGGAGCTCGTGCCTCTTTAGACTTTCATTTTCTAGACTTGCTGTCACGCTGATACCTCGATGAGCTCGAGCCACTATGTGGTATCTAATCTGTGTGCTTGTGTCATTATTAGCGAATTTAGCTCCGCTTTGGGGCTCTTTCCGTTTCTCAGAATTAAACTAGCTATTAAGGATGCTGAATTTTCATTCCGAACTTGTCAAAAAAGGAGGGCCATTCTTTTCATGATGTCCAGGCAAAATCCCAACCGTTCTAACAAATATTACCAGATAACCTTCATCGTAAAGAAAACTTACTCTTTCTTTGTTCCAGAACAATCGGTTCGGACCGAATTAGTTGAGCAATTGCCACATTTGGCACTGTTCTGCCATGAAGAAAGTCCAGGATTGGATCACATAGTGCCTAAACACGTTTTACCTCACATCGTTAAGTTGTTGACTGACCATTTTACACAGGTAAACTTTTTAAGATAAACCATAATTTCGAGTTCTATTGGTTTTTCTAAAAAAAAAATTGAAGCCACTACTCTACCAGTGTACAGAAAGTTAATAAGTAGATGCCTAAATCACATTTTTAGGATCTATTATGCTTAGCTGTCTTTATTATTTTATTTCAGGTGCGGCAGTCTGCTCAAAATGGCCTCATGTTCCTGCTGGAACGGGGCATCATTGCGTCCAGTCAAGTTGCAAAATGTGTTTTGCCAGTTATCGTTGGGTACACTTACGCTTACGCCCCAGTGGAGCTTCGGGCTGAAATGACAATGGTAAGCGATACATAGTTTCATAATCAATCACTATGTAGCAACAAGGCAAGCTTGGTAGGATTTTGGAGCGATAGGCTTACGTTGCTCGTACCCGACGGTAGTAGCGTGATTACATTTCGTTTAAGACATTGATTCGTGGGGATTCCAGTCAGGAAAATCATAACTCAATTTTTAAGAATTTGTTAATTCTTACTCGGTATCCGAGTGTTTGCTCATGCAAAATTTAAGGAGACAATTTTTAGCATGAATTCGTCGAAACTTGTTACGTGAAATAAAGTTTTTTTATGGTTGGTTGGCCCATAAGAAGCAAAGATGAGCAAGGCTTTAGATCTGTTGACAATTCACCTATAGCCTTGTGTCAGCAAGAATATCTATAGTCAATGTTGTTCAATTGGTGCGAGCGAGAATTAAATCGTTTTTCCTAGGAATAGTGTGAGTGTGGCAAAAGATATGAATCTTTAGATATATGATGCTTGAACATGTGCTGATTGGTGGAAGATAGTTAGGCAAGGCAGGAGTAAAACCGGTAGACAAGGATTTGTCGTTGGAGATCCTGATGAGGGCAAATGCCTGTTGGATAGAGAACCCCTAAGCTCTGAAGGCAATGAATTTGTTTGGAAAGAAGGAGGGATTACAATTCCAAAATTGGAACCGTATTTGGTGTGAGAGTAGGACAGGACATGTGCAAGATGTAAAGTAAATGAGTCTGTTACTGGAAATGGAATAGTGTTTTGGAAAAGGGAATAGGAAGGAGTTTCCATGAAAGAAAATATTTTCAAAGATGTTCGGTGTAAACTGTATGTGTTCAGCTTGAATGGTAGGACCGGAAATGAGAATTTTTTGCTCTAGCTTCTACGGAACAGACGCGTGCGGGACACATGTGACGCGACGAGTGTGCATGAGCATGATTGGAATAGCTTTTGAAAAGCTAACGGCAAATAGAGTTTAAACCCTCTGGAAGGCTTGATGGTATTAGGAAGGGGGTGTTTTCTAGGATTGGAACTGAAAACTCTCAACTTCTTCGTCTTAGGCACTGTAGGTCTAGACTTCAAGACTTTTTCCAGCAACTGCGGATGCAGTGCTAATAGCTTGTGACAAGATGTGTCTCCAAAATGTGAAATTCTTCGTAGAAAAACGTGCAGAATACCGTGAGCTGTTTGAGACACACCACGATGATGTTATCTGCCTATGCAAGTGGTGTATTTTTAGAAGTTTTGATGTCTTCCGTTGCTAGATTTCGAAAAAGTAGAAACAAAGCCTAATTAGAATTTTTACATGGCAGCAATCTTATAAAACCTTACTGTGGAGCCATTCCCAAGGACTTCCGGTTCAATTACGTCGACGATTTTAATTTAGATTCGAAAATAAGAGTGGAAAGATGAAAGACATGGGTAGTGAGATGCGTTTCAGCAACATCTCACTACCTTGTCTTTCACGCTTTACGCTCAGAATCGCTTCGTTGTCACCAATCGCATGCAGAATACTACAACGACCAAGATCTAAAACAAAATACTTCGCGGAATATAACTGTAATTACATTTTTTATAATCGTTTTGAATTTCTAAATAATCCTTACGATCCAACTATGAAGAGAATCGTTTCTGTTAAGTGTGGAACCCTTTTAGCTTTCGCCTAAGAAAATAAGGAAACAATAATTGTAAGCATCCAGAAGCCGTCAAAGTGGCTGCGAAATGTGATTAAATACCCATATCACAGCCACCTTTGATGAGCTTTATGATGATTTCTGATCGACTGAAGCAACAGATAGTCTTACTTCTGTTACAAATTATTATTATATCTTCATAAAACTCAACGATACCGTCAAACTTAGAATCATTACAACAGCAATACATTATTATCATAAGCGAAGTGGATCACGTCAAATTGGCAGTGGTGTGTCGTTTGCACTGATTCATATCACAGCCATATTTGACGAGTTTCGATTCTATGCTTACATGAACATCAGTCACTGGTTTTCGGACACAGCGTAACAAATGTGGCGGATATCAGTTCATCAACAGAAAAAGGATTTTACGGGACGCTCTTATACCGTGATAGGTAACTAATTTTTCTCCTGCTTCTTCGCGTCTCTCTCAAGGTTGCTGTGAAGATGTGATTTGTGAACCATATCACAGCCAGCTTTGATGAGCGATGTCTGAAGCTCAAGGCACCGAAGACAGACGGATTTTTAGCGGTAGGGCAAATCGTAACGAAGCTGCGATTGATGCCTGTAATGCCTCTTGCCTTATGGGATTTGCCAAAAGTGGTGATACTATAGGTTAATGTAGCAACAGTTCGTCAATCTTCCTGTTAAACCCTCTAGTGATAAAAAATAAAAGCTGATGAAACTGTAATTTTGTTTTGTAGAATTTTCACTCATAGTCGTAAGTTTAAAATCATGGAATTTCAATTAAGCATTGTTGCGTATAGTTCTGTTATGAGCTTTAGTATCTCTCACCTGAGTCTAGCTCATGATATGTTGTAAGAGCAGAAGTTGGACGAGATTGGACGAAAAAAACTTCCATGAATTATAAATTATCTAAATTAATTAAGAACTCTAGTTCGTGCAAATGTTGACATAAATTTACTTATCAACTGCAAGGCAAGGAAAGTTACAACTGTGATTTTACGCACGATGGTTTTGAAATTAGACTCTGGTGTCAAACGTGTTCATTCATTCTGAAAATGGAATTTTCGAATGAACAGTTGTAATAGTAGCAACAAAGGAAATAGAATTTGCTGTTTTACACAAGGAAATAGCTGCGGGAAATAGCTGAACATTTACAATAGGATATTAATATGTTATCAAGTTTCTGTCGTTGAATACTTCAGAAGAGAGTGTCCTTCCTGAATTGCTGAAGTTTGAAATAAGTGTACGGACAATAGAAGGGCAAATGTGCTGATAAAACTGGTTAATGATGAGTTGAACTCGCCAAGAAGAAACCTTGTTTTGCATTTGTAGTCTAAGTTCCAATCAATTAGCAGCCAGATTGATAAGAGAAAGCTCGGACATGCTGCCAGCATGGTTAAAAGCAAAGGTTCAGCAAGCGTAAGTGTAAGATACTGAGCGGAAAGGCAGGGGTTGTAGACTGGGGGGATGGATTTAGTATGTTTTTATGCCTCCATTTTCGGCGAGTTAGCAGAAATTGGAGAGAGGAAGAAAGTTGTTGGATTTTTGAGCAGAATAACGATGAGGCTGTCCTGTAGAAGGGGCGGAAGAAAGGGATCAGAATTCATCACTATTCCTTACAACCATTATAGCAAGAAAAGATGCATTATTTAGGATCAGTGGCGATGTCCTTTTCGCTATTGCCGCTCTGAAGTAGGACTGGACCTGAATACTAATGCGACTGTAAATATTGGTCTACGAAGACCTACGAAGACATTATGAACATCATCATGAGATGTGAAAATAGAAGTGGAAAGGTAGACAGCAAATACTATGTATAATAGTCTAGCGGCTACGAGTTGGGAGATAAAATAACGTGTAGGGGAGTCACTCGCATGTTCTGTATTTATGCATGAGACGTGCAGAGAATAGAAAAGGCTACTTTTACCTTTTCCCTAGCTGCTGCTCGAAGCTTTTCTCTTTTATCCCCGGCGTGAAAGCAAGAGAAAGTGTTTTTCTCGACCAAGTTATCCATCACTATGTAAGTTGGCGTGGTGTGATACGTGAATTTTACTCCTCTGTACCAAAAGTTCCGAAGATCCTTAAAAGGACAGTCAGGTGAACGTGACCGCATAATTTGTTGCTCAGTCCCTTTTTTTAGAATGCCAGTAGCTTTATTTTGAAAAAAATCCAATTACTGTTAATTTATTCGTAAAACTCTTTGCCGCCAGCTTGTACTTAATGAAGAGCAGACATAAGTATTTTGTTAAACTTTGTGGCATAGTGTCAGAAAAATATCATCATCTCATAACTAATGTGTGTCAAATCTCGTCAGGGTGGATGTGATGTGTGGGTGAAATACCATATCACAGCCAGCTTTGATGAGCTCTGACATGCACTTATTCATCTTGCAAAATCAAATGCCGTAGCTAGATACTGCTGAAAATTCTTGCTTTTTGTTGAAACATCCTCAATGTTTATACCTACCTACCAGGCTGGCCTTCAACTTAGGCAGTTTTGTTCGAGCAGTGAACGATACAATCGCTCCAAAAAAGATAGGAAAAGGTTACTGCTTTCAGCTTCTGCCATAATTTGAGAGTGTTGGGCCACTAGTTTGATTTTAGGTAGTTGAAACAGGCTTTAATTGATAGATTAATTGTGAGCTTGGGCTATTCGAAGATGTAGATTCTTGTTAGCGGAAGTCGTCAAGAGAAGATCTGCGTAGTACGTAGGTGTCAACGCAAGCGCTGCAAAGTTTCAGAGGTCTCACGCTGAAAGAGCAGATCTTTTAATTTCATTGAAAGAAGCCGAACGCCATACCGGCAGCAGGAGGCTGAGATTCGGCAGGCGCACGCAACATGAATGGCTCCCATTTAACCGCATCCACGCTAGTCTGTAGCCCCATCCCAAGTTTAAGGGGAAAGAATGGGAAAAATCGAGGCGAGCATCACGAATCTGCATCTTCGGATGAGGCATGCGCTCATTGGCACAATTTCCCTTGGGAACATCCCCTGTTTTTTTCTGCTAGCACGGCTTCGAAGGCGTAGATCTGACCTATCGTAACGAATATGATTGTCAGCGAAGTAGGATGTCCATTTTCAAAAGCTAGTATATGGCATTACGTCGACTTGTTTCATCCGAGTGTTTCCGGCGCTGCCATTGCTGTCAGGAAGTGAAAATAAGCTCTGTTTAACAACGCAGGAGTGTATGAAACGTGTGGCGTCCTTGCAATGCTCACATTCATGTCGTCAGTTGATTAAACTAGAAACCAAACAATATTAGTCGTCTGATTTGCCTTTGAATTTCAATACCGTTTAAGCATATGTAAAAGTTAACCACATACATTCCTGAACGATGGATGTTATCCCTTCTTACAGTTCATGGTTAAAATGGCTCCTTTAACGGGCAAAGAAATTGCTGTCAACTGTTTCTTGGACTTGTACTGCAAACTCTGCGAAGATTCAATTTTCCAAGTACGGAAGGCTTGCGCCATGGGAATGGGTGACATGGCTAATGTTGTAGGAACTAGACTTACTGAAGAAATTCTTGTAAGATTTGTAACACTTTTTACGAATAATTTTGGTGTAATTAGAATGCTCTAGAGGCCTGATTATTTTTTTTGAAAATTCCTCAGTTACCGAAATTCTTGACCCTGTGCAAAGATACTGTCTGGGGAGTTCGTAAAGGATGCGCAGAAGTTTTCACTGTCGTCGCGACAATGAGTCAGTTAGTAACCAGGAAAAAGACGTTGGCACCAGCTTTCACTGAATTACTACAGGATAGCTCACGCTGGGTACGGATCTCCGCTTACCAAACTTTGGGATCATTCATAACTACTTTTGCCGTCGAAGACTCATCCTCGTACTCGCAGGAATCTTCAGAAATCGAACAATCATTCATAGACAGGTACTTAATTAAAAAATTTGCTTTAGATAATGCAGCTAATTCTTTAGTGCACAAGTTGGAGCAAGTTAACTTATGGGTGGCTACCACACCTACTGGTACAATGCTTAGATAATTTAGATTAAATGCCGCACAGTATTTTGGCTAGCATAGATACCATGACTGACTAGATCATGTTGGTTCACTGAAAGAATTCGTGTCCTCCGCTTATACAGCAGATTTGCATTCTGAATTTCTTTCTCAGCCTCTCCAAGTTATTATATCATGTTTATGCTGTGCGGTAGTTGTGAAAAGCCTACTTTATAGCAGCCGCATTGCTATTGTCAAACTGGAAGCTTTACTGTTGTTTTTTGCAGATATTTGGCGTGTCAAAGCCAGGATACTGATACACAGAATATTTCAGATGCAGAATCTCGTTTTTGCAACATTGTGAAAACCCGGGAAGATGAAAGATTGATGCCATTAAAGACTGCCCCGGATTCGTCTGACGATGAAGAATGTACCTTGGAGAGCAAATACAGTTCGGCTAATGCGGAAAAATATTGTTGTGATGGTTTAGCAGATGCTGTTACTGCCAAAGAAATGTTAGTTACCTTGACCGAGGACATTAGCGAAGTAGTTATGTCCTCGGAACTTTTATGTGATGCAAGCGATGTTACCTCTAATCTTGCGACTGATCATTGTGAAGCCGGGCTCAGTAAATCGGAAACAGCCGAAAGCATCGAAGATCTGAGTGCTCAAATGACGATTTCTGACGTATCCGAGACTGTACCTTCTGTACTACCAGAGCAGTCGGATGACTCAGCCATTGGAAGTCCTGTTGAAACAGAACAATTAACAGACATCAACAGCTCTTTAGAGCGTGACGCGTCATCCAATGAATTTGATATAGGTCTTAATATTCCAACGCCTGACCAGGTGGAGATGCAAAAACCGTTTGAAAGTTCCAAATTAGAGCTGAATATCATTAACGAAGAAGTTAAGGCAGAAGGATCCTTCAGCAACGGAGACGCTGCTGAATTAAGTGCTGTAAAAGATGCAGTTTCCATTTTAAGTATAACAGAACAGGATGACGCTGAGCCTATGGAAATGGATCAAGGCTATCGCGAAGCCGATATAACAGACGAACTGATGGAGGAACCGTGTACTGCGTTAGATTTTAGACCACGTCTTCCATGCATCTTGTCACCATTGCAAGGTTCTCGAAAGAAGCAGACATTTTCATCTTGCGAAAGCTCAAATAGTGAAGGAAGTAAGCCCTGCTAAACATAAATTTAGTATTTTGTGCAATAGATTTGAATCTACAAAGCCCCTTGATTGTCTCTATTGTTAGGAGTACATAGGAGCTACGCTAACCTTTACAAAGCCACAAAAGATACTGGTGGACCTGAAGATCCTTTTTTAAGTGGCCGGTTTAGGGGGTTTGAGAATTATTTCAATGAAGAAGCCGATACGGACTCAGCATCGGGCGACGAGTTGAGATTAGACATTGGAGGCTGGACTGGTAAGAGGAATGAATTATATTTTATGTAGGCATTTTACCTTCGAATTATTCGTCAGGTCGATTTTTTAATTTCAGTGAGAGACAACCGTCCAAGGCTACTTGAAGAATTGCCGAAGTCTTTGACTCCATTGCAACAGGATGTGGTTCCTGTTGATTTGTTGCAACATTACACATCGATGTGCGAACCTTTGAGTAACCCTGCAAGGGACAATGCTCTTACGAGTTTTTGTGCGTTTAATTTGCCTGCAGTGGTACTCACCCTGGGTCCTCAGAATTGGTCAATCCTAAGAGATTGCTATGAGTCATTAGCTTGTAATATGCAGGTATGTATCGGAATTTTGCAATTTTTTGGCTGTTTTATTCGCTATAGTTGTCGATTCTACCTTTTATACTTTTGCAGTGGAAAATTCGATACACTTTAGCATGTAGTCTGCATGAACTTGCTCGGGTGATCGGTCCTGAGCTCGCAGAAAGGGATCTTTTACCATTTTTTCGTCAATTGGTGAAGGACGTAGATGAAGTACGAGTAGGTCTGCTGAAAAATTTGTACAACTTCGTTAAGGTAAATCTTAAATCTATACAATTTTCACACCAATAAAACATTAATGAGTTTTTTTGACTTCAATATACAAAACGTGGTATTTAATATTTTTGTTCAGATTTTAGGCGTGGTTGAGCGTAAAAATTGTCTTGAAACGTTGCAAAGTTTTTTGGAGACTGATAACAAGAGAAACTGGAGGTTTCGGTTGGAGCTTAGTCAGCAGTTGGAACTTTTAGTTGACTTATACGGCGCCGACGATATATATAAATTTTTAAGACCCGTCGCCGTAGATCTTTTAAAAGATTCTGTAGCAGAAGTTCGTAAAGCTTCATTGAATGTGGTGAGTAAA
Source organism: Sminthurides bifidus (assembly GCA_009872375.1). Lineage (NCBI taxonomy): Eukaryota > Metazoa > Arthropoda > Collembola > Symphypleona > Sminthurididae > Sminthurides > Sminthurides bifidus. The sequence continues at coordinate 17,129 of VRMD01000104.1, forward strand.
GTTTTACTGCTTATTATTAATATTATTAATTTTAAGATCATAGAAATGTTGAGTATTTAGTTGAGATTTTCTTCTTTCAGATCGCTAGAATATTTATTAGAATATCGCAATGCTCAGAAGAAAATCCTACGAATTATGTGCACCAATTTTTGACTGAGCTGGTAGAGTTACTCAGCCGTAGTGATAAGTGGGTGCGGAGACAAACCTTTGCGGCCTTGGCTGGAAATCTAGTTCAAATGGATGCCTTGCAACCAAAGCAGTTTGCAGATGATATTCTCCCTCATTTAGTCACTCTCAGTACCGACACAGTCCCTAATGTTCGCCTAATTGTTGCTCAAACCATGATCGCGGTTGCTACTTACGATGGTAAGTTGCTGCGGTATTTGAATTGAATGATTGACTAAAATGTTTATCTACTCGTTAATCGCGCTAATATCTGGAGCGCAATTACAGTCAGATAATAAATCCTGTCGATTCTTAATATCTATTTGCAGAGCTCGACAATGAGAGCAAAGAACTAGTAGCAAATGTATTGGAAACGTTGCAAGAAGATTCTGATCAAGACGTCCGTTTCTATTGCTCAAAGAGTTCTTTTGAAGAGGAAATTACAGATTAGATTAATCGTGATGGGTTTTTGGTCAGTGTTTAAGCTAGCTTTTCCTGAAATTTATATCATTGAATGTCTACGGAGTAACACATCATTTCCCAGTTTGGACCAGGATGTAGTCAAAATGTCGGAGGTTTCCTGTGCCATAATAACCGTATGAAAACTTACAAATGCATCGTTGCCTCATATGATGTAATCGTTTTAGCTTGTGCGAACAGTATATTTCTATTTATTCATATTTTTATCAGAAGTTTTAAGCTACCTGCGAAAAATGCATCCACAACTTCTACACCTTTTTCGTTCAGGATTTATAAAATTGTAGGCTTTAGTTGCTGCATAACAATGCACTGTAACCATCCCAACAATAAATTTCTATTTTTCAGAATAAACAATATGCCTCCTACAATTATTCTTATTCTAGCGTCTTGCAGCTGTAGTTCGCACTGGGTTAATTAATTGTCAATCGAATACCTAGACAGCATAGTGTTGCGTGAAATTCCATAGCGCAAGCTCAAGGGATGACAAAAACTCAAAAAAATAGTGTTGCACGAAACCGTTGCAGCTTCATTGTCAATGATAATTACATTGTAATGGATGTGATGCGCGTTGTAGACCCGCGCAGGTGTACCCTTAGTTAAAACTACATTCAGTATAAAAACGATGAACTGTTTATAGTGTTGAGAGCCATGTGATTATGAAGCTTTAAGTTCAGGGCTAGGATTAGGAACAGAAGTAGTAGCATAAATAGGTTTAAATGGTTTTTAAAATGTACAGTGGAAAGACTGTTTATTAAATACAGCCATAACTCCATGCGAGGCAATCAATAATACAATGAATCTTGGCTACGAAGCGAACGAAAGTGAAGTTACGTCAGTTTTACAACGTACGAAGCCAAAAATCATCACAAAATTATAACTCATCGTGATCCGAGGACTTGCGACCTTTTTCGACTTTAGCTTGGAAGTCTCGGATTTCTTGATCGTAAGACTCCCATTCAGGTGCTATCCGTTTAGCAGCTTCTAGTTTAGGCTCTTTAGTCTGAGGGTTGTTGCACTGCCAAGAAAATTTAGCCCATTAGTGCTATCGTACAAGCCACATCTAAAAGTGTAATTTTTTGCTTACCAAATCTATTGTTTTAGCATACTGCTTCGAATCATCACTGCACCATGTTTCGCACCATAACCATTCCTGCGGCAAACTTTTAATACCTACTTGGTGTATCATGTTATTGGGGAGATCCTGGAATTTATTTTAAAGCAAATACTGACACCACACCACTGGATACCAAAAATTATGATTTTGGAGTGGGCACAAACTTACTTGATCTAAATTTGATAAAGAATTTGGATCTTGACTAAGGGCTTGATATTGCCCCCTTAATCGGTCACCAGCCGCTATTCGTCTGAAGCGAACTAAATCTACAACATAACTGAAAGAAAAATTGTGGATGTGTGATACTTTTCTCAGTGGACAATCATCGAACTTCGTTCAAACATATTTCACTTACAGTGCTGAAATATGGTATTTTCGTTTCCCCAAATGGGATTTCCAATAGCCTTTTTTCCAAAACCTAAACCCTTCCATTTCTGTACGAGAGTCGCAGAAAGGACTGTAGCCGTAAGGATTACCTACGGATTTGAAAGTGTAAAAAGAACAAAACGTGACAAGCATCATGTACAGTGTGTTGGTGCGTAACAAAGATACAACTATAATCACCTTCCAGATCCAAGTCAAACAGCTCTTTCATATCAGCTCTCACAATTTGGTCAGCATCGACGAAAACAATTTTTTTCAAAGACAATGGAAACAGGACATCCAAGAATAAAATTTTATAGCCCCATATGATCCTTTGCTTCTCTCTTTGCGGATTTAGCCACTAGTAATTTAAAACCATTAATTTTTGTAAGTTTCGGAATCGACTTTTATGTGACCAGTTCATGTGTGACTGTCATAATGCTCACCCTTGGCCAATGATATTGGACAAGCTCGTAATCGAATCCGTATTCTTGTGCCATTTCTGGTAGTATGTCCTTTATAGAAGGACTCAAGTAATTTTTTAGGAACCAAAACTTCACTTTCGACCTATGAGAACTTTGACTTTAGTCGATTTCATTAATCACACTATTTTTGAATTGAACAGCACTTACTTCGTGTTCTTTAAAACGCTGAGCATCATGATTCTGAGCAATCTTTCGTAAAGATGACCGGAAGCAACGGAGAAAATATTCAGTACTTCTTCGTCTGATTCCGTTTTGCCTCCAAACCCAAACCAACCTGAGAGCGACAAACCAATTATATTATGCTATATATTCAATCTTCTTACTACGATATCTAGAATGAAAGCAGCCTTAATCATTGATTTACCTTTGCTTTCTTCTTCGCTATCTAATAATGAAGTACTTTCTTTTCCTGGATTACGTTTGACTTTGACTTTCATGACTATTGACTGGAACGACTGCACATATACAGCTTTATTTATCTGCCCTTCAATCGAATAAATGTCTTTAGAGGGGCCATCTCGTAGCTCTAACTTCCACAGCCCAGGTTCGGCTTTAAGTTGGAAGTAACCTAGGTTCGCCATTACGATTGTTTCTGTTGGTGAGAACGCTGCAGTATTCCAAAAACAGTTATATTTAACTTGAAAATTTTAGTATCGGCGGTTAATCCTTTAACGGTAAAAAAAGGAACTTACCCTCATTGTCAGGCGTCAACGTAAATTGCAAACCACGAGGCGGAGACCCTGTTTTAGATTCTAGACAGTGCCCTTCAACAAGGAGATACTCTAGTTCGTATTCCGAACTCACTGATGTAGACAGCTCTCTCAATCTTATGTTGTCCAAGTCATGAATACTTCGGACTACTTCTACCATCCAGTTATCCGGAGTTATTATATTTTGAGTGAACAATGGCTCCTTTGGAATATCTTCGAAAACAACTTTGTCAACTGTGGTTTCTCCAGCTACGAAGCGGAAGTAGGACTTCAGAGGTAATTCAGAATGTTTTGCAGGTGGATTAAACACCACTTGAATCTTGACCCATTGGCTAACAAGACTGTTCAAAGCGGATAAAATCGACGCTATTTTATTGGCAACCCGTGACGCAGGATCTACGACAGCCACCAGTTCCACATAAAAAGGATCTTGAATGTCCTTCTTGTTGTAAATCTCCTTTGTAGACTTGAACTCAGGCAACGAAAACCGTTTCGAGTTTCTTGACTTCGCAGCTGGATCAGAAATAGCGGCGCATATCCTCATAATGCTGTCGGGTTCAGTTCCTTCAGTAACTGGCAGCAAGTAATTTCATTTTTAACTGAAATTCATTAACTAATATTGATTCAAACCTTTTAGCTGGAGCTTTAAATTACCTAAATGCTTTGCACAGCTGTCGTAGGTATACTTCTCAATCAAGGCCCAATCGCCAACATCAAATGTTTCATCTGCCGAAAGTGGTCCAATTAGTCGGCCATTCACAATCACTCCTTTACCTCCCTTTGGAAAGTTAATCGACACAAGCGCAGCCTTAATCCGCATATCGTCATCGTCTAATTCGTTGGAAGTTTCCTTCGCAACAGGGGATGCAAGCAATTTACGAAGATATTCAAGATTGTTTTCAGCGATTGCTTTCTGAATCTCGCGACTCGTGTCCACTTTTATGTTCCCCGTAGGTAATAGAGCCAATCTTGAGTGTTTGGCAGACTCTGAGATGAAATTCAAGGCATTTAAAACGAACTCTACTCCATCTGGAGTTGTAACATCAGCTAGAACCCATATTGACACAGAGGCTGGCGATGTATGTTTCCCCGTGGCAGACAGATAATTTAAAGAAACTGCCGCAGTCCCTAACGAAGTCTTGAAAGTTTTTCCAGGTTCCCAAATTTCAGTACCAAACGAATAGTACTTAGAGGTTGAAGTGTCCAGTATTTTATCATTTAATCTGTGAGAGAAACAAAACCAGTATCAATAATGCATTCTGATCAATTAATATATGGGTAATGACACATTGAGTGTACATACCTTGTTTGTACATGAGGTTTATTCATTATATAATCAAATATGTCAGTATCATCCCGAATTTTTCCGTTGTAAGCTTCAATTTGAATCACTTGAGCTTCACGTAGCAGTTGATTTAACACGATCTCCTCAAAGTCATCAACAGAATCCCACTTCAATGGGACACCATTCAAGAATGCACCGGGAGTAGGCCTGCCACCCTTCTTGATAAACTCACAAGCTAATTCGTTGCCGAAGTCATACTCTTCCCCAGCTTTTTCATACAATTTTATCACGGTCGAAAAATCATTGGTAGAATAAGCCTAGTAAGAAACGAGAAACAATATGAGATTGTAGCTGTATTGTTACGTTGTTCTACAAAATGAGCAGTTACAGAGTTACTGAAGCGAATGCCTTTCTGTGGCGGAACTTAGCTAAATCAATCTGCTTCAATTCAACATTTCACGTGTGCAATTTTGATACGCCGTACATTTTTTCGTCTCGTACAATGCCGTAAGCACGCTCGCTCTAGTATCTCTATAGCCTGGTGTTTGTCAGTCTCATAAATTTTTCCAACGGGCACCTCACCTCAACTATAATGTTGAAAGCCCGCTTCACAGAATCATCCGCCAATGCATGATTGAGTACTCGTCGAACAGTCACAGATTTCGGTTCTTCAATCGAATTCGATATCTCGCTTCCACTACAGAACACTACTCCGATACGGAGTGGAGCTTTGTGTGCCATAAAGGACTGGGCGAGTTTGAGCATCGCTAAAAATATCAACTGTTCTTGCAGATTTCCGGTACATTATTAAAGCAAAATATAATTTGCTCATCATACTCTTGTAAACTCACCTCCCGCCGAAGTTTCATCATCTGGATTTAGCGTCAGCAACAAATTGAACACATTTCTCCTAACTGGTCTGAGCATTACGCCACCCATGCGGAAAAATAGTTGCGTCAAATCATCGGGCCAATCTTCATACTCTTCATCCTTCTCGAGATCATTAATCCAAATTACTGATGCATCCCTAAGATCTAAGGCAAGATCCGGTTCCGAGTGCGATTTCGACCCCATAGCCAACAATGCTTCGACATCCCTTCTAGTTTTAGTTTGGTCCTGGTATATGCTCTTTAATATTTCCATAAAGTCTATTTCTGCTCTAAGTGTATCTTGAAATGCAAAAATATCCAATGCATCTGGATCTACATAATTCCCTTGGAGAAAGATAGCACCCTCTGCTTCGTCGATATTGAAATGGGACTGTAGAATCCTTTGGTTATATGCTACACCTTTCTTGAATTCGTTCGGTACCCTTATAGAGCTTAGAGCAGAGGCTTTTGATGGAAAGTTTCCAGAAATGTCTAGTAAAGCTTCAAGGAAATTGTTCTGCAGCGTTGTGTAGTGGGAGGCCTGCAAACCCAATTCTTGCACTTGCCAGGCTTTTAGAGCTTCAAATTCTGCTTTCTTCCCTTTGGCAGCGGCCAAATGGTGTTGAAATTTGTCCAAGTCTTCGGCATGGTTGGGATGCAGTTCGTGCAACTTATCGAAAACAAACCCAGCAATTTCAGGATTTTCTACAATAGAGCCAATTCAAAACACCGTGGAATCAGGTTACAAATGAGTTTTATCAATCAATTAGACACAATGATGTTCTAAAGGGCTTGCTACCTTTTTCTTTTGCTGTGTCGTCCTGCGCTTTGTACTCCGTAGACTTGAACTGTAGCTCGATGCCGTAGCCAGCCAGAGGTGCACCTTTTCCTTCGGTGGCCTTCTCCAAAGGCCTCAAAATGTATCCTATGAGATCAGCTTTGCTCCTACGATTAACAGAAAATTTGAAAGCGATTTGCCGAAAATAGATACATATTTCACAGCGCTCATGCAGCTGAAAAATTTTGCTTGAGAAACCAAACAAGCAGAACAAGTAAAGTCGTGCCACAGAGCGAATTACTCACTTTAGGTAATCGTGAAAGATTTTAGTGTCTGAAGAAGATAAGTCTCCATGCAAAATTGCAATCAGCTTCTGTTTCGAAGACCACACGAAAGACGGGTATTTATGGTCCGCATCAATAATTACAGGTACCTCTGACTCTGCAAAAGGTATTCCAGCTTCAACGATTTCTGTAACTGCGCTTAAATCGCAGTAAACACGATTTTTTCCGAACACAACGTATGCGCTCCCACAGTTTTCCGGCTTTCGCGAATCCAGCTGATGAGAAAAGGTAATTATTTATTACGAAAGGTGGGGGACACAAAATGGTTTTCCATGAGCAATAGTCTAAATTAGTCTGTCAAGCAAACATTTCGATCCAGTCAGAAGGCAGAACCGAACAACCAATTAGGAACAATACCTACCCGTTGTAATAGTAGAACTTTAGGAGAGTAAGCTCTAGATGTTAGTGCCCAGTCCATTAACCTTAAATTGGCGGATGATAGCAGTGGAAAGGCCGCGATGGATGCCAATTGACGTTCAGCGGTGCTACCTTAATGAGCATAAGAACATAATTTCAGCATAACATTCAGTGCAAGATTCAATGCAAGTGGGAAGGTATTGACACTAGAGAGCATTCCGTGGTTTCGACCAGACTTATTAGTTTCTAATTTTCTATAATCTCTTACTGCGCTTGTTTCCAAACAACTTGGAACATTCTACCGGTACACGCTAAAAATCTGGTGCTATAGTCTCATCCTTCTGATCATATTACAATCGCATCATTTCATACTTTTTAAGTACCACCAAATGACCCAACTTGATGCCAAGATAAGTAACTAAACCGTACCATTGTTAGCAACTGATGATGACAAGAACGGCTGTTGAGCGATTGCATTGTCAACGTATTTCCAAAAGAGATTTTGATCTACGTCCGCGACGAATTCGGCACCTTCGAACAGTATAGACGTTGGAGACCATTTCGATCGAAGAACAGTTTCAATTTTCTGTTGTTCTCCAACTACAATCACAAAACTAATTAAAGCACTTACTAAAATTGTACACGTCAACATGTCGAAATGTTAAAAGAATGACTCGAACTCATCACGTGTAAATGGACACTGCTTTAGTGCTAATAAATGACACTCTTGGCCAGGCGCTTCTATGCGAATCACCCTGCGCGAACGACGACTTCTGCAACTCCAGATGATGTCAATACGTGTAAAAGCCCTAAAAGAGGAAATAATCACCGGCAAAGCAGAAAAGTATACTAGGGTAGTCTTTAGTGCCCTAGCATAATATGGAAGAAGTTATGCTGCATTGCTCCCTGTGTATGGTGTAGAACGAGAATACATATTGCATTTTTGGCAGAACTTCACGATTTTACACAGATTATAGGAATTGCGAGAGCTCTAGTTCTAGTAAATAGGGATCATAAACATATACCGATAGCCAAATTTCGGCAATTTTGAGACCCCCTACCCCAGCGATAGCATGTGGTAGATTTCCAGTCCTACCCACCTACCCCCCTCCATCTACCGATATTAAAAGCATAGTTCAGTTCAACCGTGGGTTCGACCTACAAGTAATATACATTTTATAGTTGTTTTAACAACTATAAAATTATTATTTATGCAAAGTTTGCAGGAATAAATCTTATTTTGAATTTAATAAATTATCCTAAAGTGAACCAGCATTTCAGGTGGCCCGTTGGCTTTTTTAGGTAACAATTTTTTCATTACAAGTTTATTTACAACTACAGCAAAAAAGAATTTATTTCCAAACAGTATTTGACTGTTTAAAGATGTCATCAAAATCATTTTTTGTGGCCATTATTGCTTTTTACCGTCAAATTTCTTGATTTTAGCTCCGCAATCTCTCTATATTGAGTTCTGAGCTGAAATAATGGCGAGCAATTTAATTCGTCGTATATTCACCGTTACTGCCAGAGGTAAAGAAGACACATAATACTGTTTTTGCAACAATCATATACTTTTAAACGTAGTCCGGAAATCCTCCTTGACACCGTATCCTTAATCAGCTGTTGATGTTTAATTAGGTTGCGCCTCAGGTAGCTTCGCAACTGCAAGTTTCCAAAAATTTCCGAAATTGTACTCAACATCGGCACCACCTCCCAATACAACTGAAACTGCGCGTAAGAAATGTTCTTGCCTTTCTTTCTTGGTTTAAAGTGAGCCATCTGTGGCTGAGAACAAGCATGAGATGTAATTAACATCAGTTCCATTCTATTTTTGTGATTTGCCTCAGCTACTGTCCGGAAACTGGACCCTCTGCAGCGTCAAACGTTGATGGAGTTTGGTGCCTATGTAGCAGAATGTCTACCGAAATACGTGCAAAGGGTTCAGATAGCTTCCGGTAATGAATTGGAGGTTTTGATCGCCCCGGAAGGGATTGTTCCAGTGCTGTCCTTTTTGAAGGACCACCATGCATGCCAATTTGCTAGTATGGTGGACATAGCTGGTGTTGACGTACCTGCTCGACCGAATCGGTTTGAAGTGAGGAACTCGACGCAATCAGGGTTATTCGCATACACTATTTCAACATGGAAGGCTTATAATTGAAAGTTTAATTACATGTAATTCAAGGTGGTCTACAATCTCTTGTCTTTGCGTTACAATTCTCGTATAAGAGTTAAAACGTACACGGATGAGTTGACGCCGTTGGACTCTGCTTACGATGTTTACAAGGCGGCTGATTGGTACGAACGAGAAATTTGGGACATGTTCGGCGTATTTTTTGCAAACCATCCAGATCTGCGACGTATTTTGACAGATTACGGGTTTCAAGGGCATCCATTCAGGAAAGACTTCCCCTTGTCCGGCTACGTCGAGGTAAGTCGTTTCCAGACAATGAACATGGTGGTTTGATTTTAGGTCACAAGCTGTAGCGAGTCTCTCATTCCAGGTGAGATACGACGACGAAGTCAAGAGAGTTGTGGTTGAGCCTGTGGAGCTGTCGCAAGAGTATCGCAAGTTCGATTTGTCAAGCCCTTGGGAGCAGTTCCCTCAGCACAGAAACCCTATACCCGCGGTGGAAGAAGTTAAGATCCCACCAAAAGAGGAGCCTAAGAAGTGATGCTGTTGTTCATTTCGTCGATAAGTATAATTAATTGCTAAGTTGTATGATAAGCCCGCTATAAATTATAGAGAGTAATACGAATGAAGCTCACATGATAGACAAACGAGAGCAAATGTCATCCTCTTCAAAACTGTCTAGTGGCATGAACACTTTCTAGTTAAACCCATGCGCTCCATCCTTCATACATTTGAGCTAGCGATTCCCGGTTGACCGCCTCAGAGATTATTGCTTCAGCCTAAGATTGACCAAATACTTCGGGCGTAAGATTCATCAAAAGTGAGTCGGCTCGCTATTAGCGATGCTTGCTAGCATTTCACCCAGACACTGGTAATACTGGCACTTACCCCTGTTTTCTCACCGAATTCTTCCAGTTTCCCACTCGAGAATGCAATGCATGAATCTGCTACCTTCGAAGGTTTTGATAGGAAGTAGCCCACTACTGCTGGATTTATCTCTAAAGGAAGACATGTATCCAGTATCTCCACTAATTCACAGAGCGTCTGTTCAGAGAAATCTGGGACAAGAAAATTGAGGAGCACAATTTTCATAAAAGCATCCAACTAAGTAAGCAGACGTCTGGAAAACTCATGTTCTTACCGAATTCTTCATATAATACATTAGCGTCTCTGAGTTGCTCTTCCTCCGATTTCAAAAACCAGAAGTTGCCAACCCTAGTTAGCCACTTTTTAAACACCACGTTTCTGAATCTTTCGGTACTTACAGTACTTTTACAGTACTTGTAGATGAAAGTCAAAATGGGGTGTAAGTTGGTTAAAACTCGGCTCCACCGATTGGCGATCCGTGAGATCCTAGCTGAAATTAGCTTATCTCTTTTGTTGCATTTGCTCAAATTTTCCACTAGATTTTTCTTCAAAGTTACTTCATTTTGTAACCGTTTGAGGACATGCTTTTCCATCAATTCTAGCCACATGAAATTTCCTTCTTTTGTGAATGGAAAACTATCCGGAACCGGTCCTTCACAGCATTGGGCAATATGATATGCCGCGTCATTTTGTTTTGTTTCGCCCTTCCTGCTGCCCAGCGACTTGAGAGTATCTGACAACTACATTGAAGCATGTTCAAATAAACAGCTAGTAAAATGCTTGAGTACCATTAAAAGTGTAAAATATAAAAAAATACCTGAATATATTGGCGTAAGAGATTGGGGTTTCTTGAGCAGGAATGAAAAGTCACAACAGAACAGGAACATTTATAAACACGGCTCATAAATTCATAAGCCCTTTGAATAACAGGCTGGATATCTGCAGTTTGCGATAAAATTCTGCCATTGAGACACGGATTTTGATCATCTATTGATAGCCACTTGAGGCTAAATTGTTGCAACATTTCGACCAACGACTGAAATACTTGGTACATACCTGTTGAAAAAATGAGAACATCATTTCAAGAGCTACTAGGAAGCTTAATAAACATATAATAACTTTAACGAGGATGTCCACGTACCACCATTGGCGACTTCATCAAGTTTAAGCTCATAATAAAACGCGAATTCAAATCGGTGTTTCAAATCATTGAAAAACAAAAACGCCGCTTCTGTTCCTGATAAACTCATTCTTAGTCCCTTTAAATGGGCCATTCGCTCTTCATAAGCTTGAGATTTTGTTAGCAGCATCTTCAAAACTTTTGACTCTTTTGGTGACTCAACGGGAACTGCTTTTGACACCAGTTTGCCTGCTGCTCTGAGAATCAGTCTTTTAGTTTCATCAGAAATTGGCGAGGTAAAGTTAGTTACAGGTTCGAGTAGCTGCGCAATAATATCTTCTTGAAGGGAGAAAGCATGTAAATCTTCCCCCAGTATCAACTTTTCGAAATTTGTGAAGCGGGCTTCCAATTCAGATATAGTTTTGTCCCATTTTTCTTGCAATTTCTCCTGGCAATAAGTTTTGCAAGAAAGGGGTTCGTCGACCACCATCTTCAGTGCATTTATGGTAGCTGATGTGCTGTAAATGATCTGTTAATGCACCACAGAAAATATATACGTTTTGTACAGGATTTATGCGTCCACTATACACATAATAACAACTTACTAGATGCAGTTATGATTACTGCGCGTTATTATTCTTACCTTAGTTCCATAGTCCTTTAGTGGTGTAAAATAGCCATCCAACATAACTTTCAGAAAGTTCCTAGCTTCGACGTGTATGCTAGTGAGCTCATCAAGAATACTGGAGCCATAATCTTTTAAAGATGCTCCTAACTTAGGATAGCAACGAAAAATAATCTTCAAGACAAAATTGTAGGGAATGTTGATTGTACTGATCGCTTCTGCGAGTACAGGTGACGCAATCGAAAGTATTCTCCAGTCTGTTTCATCAAAAAAACTGAGGTTTTCGTCAATGGAATAATCAATGGTGGAAATTTCGAAAGCTGTTGTGTTGATCTCAGAAGATAGGTCTGAATTCCTGTTGAAAAAAGTTACCATGAAAAAGCTGACGCGGAAAGTCCAAATAATGTAAACTACTATGTTGCAGATTTGGTTACCCAAGACTGTCGACAACAGACTGTAATTGCATCATCTGATCCTGTATTCGTATAGTTTCTTGAACTAGTTCATACTGGACTCTCGCTGCTGATTCTGGCGTGTGTGTTAGAGGCATGTCCGGAGGCAGCTGATTGCTACTTTTATAGAATTCTTTGATACATCTAAGTAACCTCGTAATAATATGAGCTTTATACGCCATCCCATTTAACGACCACGCAACTGCAACTGTCAGATCAGCCAATTCGATTGCTTCCTCAAATAGAGTAACTAACTCAGCTGAGCTGCTGCTGCAATCTTCCTTCATACTTTCCTTTAAGAGTTGTAAGGTACCAATACTTCCACTGATTTCAGCTGTAATTATGTCAGCAGATGTCATGGCTTCCTAAAATTTATGTACGCATAAACTATAAATCTGTAACCGCAATTTTCGTTGAATTATTGATATGAAAAGAAAACATTGCATTCAGATGCTTTGTATAGTACCTGGTAGTCTTTATCCTGGTTTAAAAGAAATTTTTCCAGTTTCTTCATACGCTCTGTACAGGCTTTCTTCTGTAACTGAGACGGCATTTTTCTCCGCAAATCTTCAATGGCAACTGGGTCAGATTTGGCACAGGTCAAATGACTTAACGTGGATGTATAGTTTTCAATAGCGATTGTGGCTAACTCTAATCGTTTTTCACCCCCTGATATCTCGGACTTCGTGATAATCAATTCTTTAGTCATCTCCAACAAATCCACTCTGTTCAAAATAGCATATGTCTAACTACTGTACAACATGAAAAAAATGGAATAATCTATTAACGAGTGTTGTACTTACTTCAGAATGGCCCCAGGACGTGAAGTTTTTGCCTGCCGACTTTTTAAAATTGTAAAGGCTGAGTTCAGTTCTGTGGCTAGAATTGACAATGGAAAGAAGGGAAACTCTTCAGGAATATCAAATGCCCACGCTACATGTTGCACAGCAAATGTTACAGCTTCACTGAAATTCTTCATTTGTCGAATATTAGCGTCTAACAAAACTTTAAAGCTTCCCTGCAAAAACCAGAACAGATTAAAATTTTGATTTGAAAAAACGAGGACTTCCAGCTCTCAAGTATGAAGGCTTACTGATATTCCCGGATACTGCAGGGCGTTGGCTATATTTTGGGTAAGTCTAAATGGTACTCGTTCTGGTACTTTCAGTGAAGCACCCTTTCCAAACACAAGGCTAAAATCGACGTGGATCAGATAGCCATTAGAGATGTCAACTAGAATATTATCCAGGTGACGGTCACCCACTCCAAGTACGTATCCTATTGCTGAAGCCATGGCACAATCTCTGGTAAACGTATGAATTCCACGATACCATTCCTTTGGCGTGTTAGCTGCCAACTGTATTTCTCTGAAGTGAAATACAGGGTTAATCACAGAATTTATGCTGTAACGTAAATAACAGCCCGAAGTCCATGCTTACTTGCTGAGAATATCTGGTGATGTTTCCTCACTTAGCTGATCGTAAACAGCTTGTAGAGCCTTCAAATTCGATCTATCAGTCTGTCCAGTGTCATTCATTCGTTGCCAAAACATGTCCGTGGTTCGATCATCTATCCCATTCTTCTGCAAGTATTTCTTATAAAGATAGAATATAGGAACTGTATTCGGTACTAGCTGTATAAGGCCTCCCTTTTTTCCTGTGATACCATTAAAAATGTCATCATGAGCATTCTACCATACCAGCTTTCTCCATATCTGCTGGTTTGAAGCAATAGCTATTGAACGGAAAGGAAATATTTTTACCTAAAGGAGTGACGTAGTAGCTCCTTGCAGGCCAATCAATGACGGACTCAACTAACTTTAATAGTTGCATTACGGATGAGTCTACATTCAAATTTTCGTTCCCTTTTAGCAAGAAGAAGTAGCACTTTCCGTCTGATCCTCGAAATCCTATTTTCTTGGGTTTAGTTTTTGTTGCCAAAACTTGAGCTACTGGCTCAACACGCACAACGTGTACTGAGTTAGGCAAACCTGGTAATGTTATCTTACAAGATGAATTTAAAAAATCAAATTTAGACAATAGCGGAGACAGCTGCGACACTGCAAGTTTTGACTCCACACTCGATGAGAAAGAAACCAGCAGTCTACCAAAATCAGCGTAGGTTTGTAAGGCTTGTAGAATGCTTGTACAGTTTTGGAACTGTGAAATTATTTTAAGCATTGATGCTTCTGCAAAACGTCATGGTCAACATAAACATCAAATACATTCTCCAAGTTATAAATTTATGAAATGGAAGTGACTCCTCGTATGTAAACTTACTGTAATTGGTTAAAAATAATGCATTAGCTGGCGTTGAGCAATCATTCTGAGCGTGCAGCAATAATTCTTCACAAAATGTCCATACCTACCGAAACAGGAAACTTGTACAGTTAACAGGTTAAGTTAATGTAATGCAACTAAAGGTACCATATTATTTTGAGTCTCTTACTGGTCGCAAATAACTTTGGAAAAGTTCAGCAGAATTTTCTCGGGCAGCATCATCTTTCAGGCAGCTAATGCGCTTCTGCCAGTCAAAATGAAGCTTTTGAAATGCAGAAATCCACTGATCTTCTCTGCTTGTACCCATACGTTGCAATTCGTTGAATACTAGTGTTATCTCAGGGGGCAAGCGCAACATAGACCCGGCCTTCCGGTGTGCAACTTCCTTGTGAGACGGAAAAGAAAACCATTCCATTATGTAATTCAAAGAGGAGCGCACAGGTTCAGCGTCTTGTTGAGAATCTTGATAACCGTAAGCATTTGGATCAAAAACATGCTTCCTATCTCTGATGGCTGGTTGCACTTTGTCCTTCATAATTGCTTGATGAGATGCGATTAAAAAGCTTGACTCGTTAGGAAAGGTCTTGAACAACACTTCGTGCAAATTATCCATCAGCACTAGCCCAGGAAGAAATGGCAGCCAATGATTGGAGCAGAAAGTCCCGTTCAGTTGAACGTTGCACCCTTGCTGAATCAACGAAATTAATCTTACCGTTGCTGTAAGAATATGTTGACCATTCGGTATTTCTTTCGCTTGTTGCCACGTCATGCCTAATTTTCTGGTCTTCAGCGATTTCGCTGAAAGATCCAGATATTGAACATACCGGGTAGCACTTTCTTGTTTCAAATTATTTAGCTTGTCAAACTGATCACTATCGCGCAGGGTATATAAGAAATCTGCGTAGGAAAACATTAGTGCCGCATTTTCCCCGACAGCGTCCAGCAGTCGTTTATACTCAAATTCAATAAACTCAAAAGTGGTCTTAAAAAGCACTCTCTGGTCGCCGAGTACTGAATTTACTGTAATGGCAGTGAAGAATGGTTGGGATATACGCAGCTTCTCGAGATAATCCTTGGCCCAGACGGTTTGAAATGCTTGAAAATGTTCGACGTCCTTGTGTTCTTCAAGGAGTGTTCTCATTGTCCCATGAATTGCAGCAGACTTGTCGTATAGCTTTTGAGCGAAAAATACGTCACTTTGAGCTTTCAAGCAGAACAAGTCAAAGTAAGTAATTTCTGGACCAACAGTCTCTGGGGATGAAGCAATCTGCTGCTCTTTCAATTTAAACTCGACAGATTGTGAATTATTATAATCCAGTAGCGTCTGCATCTCAAGCATTTTCACATCAGCAGCTAGCTCACTGGCTTGATTCGCAGAATTACACTCAACCCAACTACATAGATTTAGAACACTTAGGGGATGAAGCACTGGTTTCTGATCTCCAATTACCAAAATCGAAGTCTTAGCTGCTACCGATTCAACCAAAGCCATAGGGACGACTGGGTTAGCAATAGTCAGCTCACAGAACTTATTTTCATGGTAGCACTCATCCCGAACTTCAAATAACGATTTTTTAGGAAATTCAGTTAAATTGAATGTGGATGGATCCTGCGGCCAGTCGCTTAATGCTTGGCACGCTAGTTCTTGTAATGCTGTTTTGACTTGTACAACAGCTGCATCCACAGGATAACATAACTGGGTTTCTTCGTCAGTACTGAATTCCTCATAAATTTTGTCGAAGTGACCCCTCAAGAAATCACAGAGGATTTCTTCTCCCAGACTTGACAAAGTTTCGGAGTCTGACATAGAAATATTGGTTTTAGACACAACTTAGAATGCTCCAAACTGGATTAGCAACTACTTAGCAGTTTATTTACCCTTCAAACAAAAGGATGCGACTTTCACTTTAGCATCGTCGAGCAAGGAGCTGGCCAGTAAGAAAGAATATTCTGGATATCCTGAACTTAACGAAATTTCAGCCACATCAGTTCGCAAACGCTTGAGCCATTCAGTACAAGGTACCTTGTTAGTGGTGTAGAAGGTTTTTACAGCCTGCGATAAAAAAGGAAATTATAAAAAGATACACGTTTAACGATTAAGTGTAGCATTTGCGGGGAGGCTTACTTCTGCGTGTTCGCAACGATGAACCAAACTCGTTTGCATAGCGAGATGTATTTCGCGGTCAAGCAAGAATAGAAATTGAATTTTCCATATCGGAATGCGGAACTCATGTTTCGAAGAAAGATACTTCTTCAATAAATTTTGCAGTGCCCCAAAAAGATCAGGAGGCTTTCCAAGAGAGCTCTTCAGCTTATTTCGAACTAAAACACTTACAGCGCTTTTAACATCTTGAAACGAATAATGTCTGTGAATTTCATCAGTGTCAGAGGTCTGGTGTGGTACATCAATAAGATCAGTCAAGAAGTTCTCGTATGATACAGAGCTCATTCGGATATCTTCGCGTTCAATATAAATACAAACCGACTCTGGCTGGATGATACTAGTTCTTGAATCAATCGGAGTTGGCAGATTATCGGTAGTTGTTAAAACTAGTTCCTCCAAATTATTGACAGCCTTTAGCGCATTGGATCTTGCGGTGTCACAAAGCGAATCCAACACTATTTTTATGGATGTAGACCGGATTGCAGGATACAGTCTCTGCAACGAATTCAACACGATCATTTGGTCACCAAAGTCTTGATGCAACATAAGTCTGGAGATAGTAAACACTTACACTTCGAGAATATCCTGGCTCAGAAACAAGAACCACTAAAATTTCTGACAAAATCAACTGAAAATCCGATCTCTCATTCATCAAACGTAACAGGTGGAAAAAGAAATCCGACAAGTTAACAACCAACACAGCTGCATAAGGTAGAGTTGTTTTTAAGAAGACCAATATCCAATCGGCAATCCACAACAGGACATCGGAATCATGAGCGTGATCACTGTCAAGCGTAGATATCCAAAACTGTGTCAGCGTAACTAGATGGTTGTGACTGTGAAAAATTACGAATTGTTAGTTATCAGCTAGTAAAGCTATTTATAACAACATTGAATAAAAAGAGGTAAAACTAACCTTGAAGATTCTACACTATACGTTTGTGAAAAGACGCTCGAAACAAAATGGGAATGCGTCAAGCAATGCGCTTTAAGCACATTTAGGATAGCGTATTTAAATTCGTTCTCTTCGGCAGCTGCAAAAATTGTGAGCAACAGGTCGAATATGGGAGGATCAAGCGCCCATCTTGTCAATATGCTATTTGCTTTGCCAGTTGCTAGAAAAATAATAAAACTTGAAGTTACAACAAGGACATTGAAGTTTTTTTTCCTATGAAAGTTACATCAAAAAAAGTATGCGATATTTCCGAACATTAGCCCACTTACCGACATCACTCAAGCTTAACAAGGCAGAATACTGGACCCGTTTACGGTTTCTTATTACTGTAGGACTTTGATTATCCATAATTAATTTTACCAGCCACGAGTACACCTTTTGGAGAATAATTACGTTTCTCGATCTCATTAGAGATTGAACGCAGCTTATTGTAGACAAAGGATTACTTCTTGACATCAAAAGTTCTTGTTCCATTACAGGTAACAGTAAATCAAGCATTTCACTACTATTCTTGGTCCAGTTGAGCATTATGTACTATGGCTTGAATCCAAGCGTAGAAACCGCGGCTTATATCAGCAAACCGTGAATAATTAAGAACCGGATTGCTTTGTACTTGATTTTCAATGAGCAAGCTGTTTAAAATAGAATACAAAAAAAAACAAAGCGTAGGAGATAAAATGATTATGGATTCTGTTAGCTTAAAAAAGACTACAAAGCTCAGCAATAACTTCTGCATACCTTCAAAAACGCCCTCGAAGACGGTTTGTCGCAGGAATCGGAGTGACATAAATAATCCAATGTGTAATCAATAATCAGTTTCTGAATTCCCGGAGAAGAAGGGAGGCCCGTACTACTAGCGGTGATGTACGAAAGCAAGTTTATCACACTAGAAAAAAACCTATCAGAAACAGCACATAGGTACTCTTTGTCCACCTGACTGGAAACTGAGAGAATAGTGCAACATGCCCTGCGATAACGAAAAAATAACCATGATAGTCTCTACATCTGTTGAACAAAAAGCGTTTTATAAGGAAAACGTAAAGTAAGCCAATAGTAGTTACTTCACTAGCAAGGATGAGCGAATCAATCTTTTTGTGCACAAGGTGCTTTCGAAGGCTTTTATGGATTCATCAAGATCATCTAATATCTGACCAAGGACGTGGGATGTGAACGATGCGTCATATACAAAGTATGTTTCCAGTTTCAGCAGCACTTCAGCGCAAAAAGAAACCTTGAGTTCGAATTGATCTTCATCGACCATCCATCCGATTACTACATCAACGAATTCCTGTGTAAAAAAGTAGATGAGGTACGCGACATCAGCTTGTTGAAAAAAAAACTATTTTAAGGTAATACCTGAAACTTAGTGGAATCGCAATGAATTTCCTGCCGAATTATTTTGATAAATGCTGAACAAAGGGTTTTAAACGTTTCCACCGTTTCAAATGCTTCTTTAGCCATGTAGCCATGAATTTCAGTCAGCAAAAACGACAAAGCTTTTTTTGATAAGTACTGTATCATCTAGAAAATTAAAAATATGTCATCACAAAACCAGCCACAGTTTCTTAACTTCTTCTCACGTGTACCTGCAGAAATATATGTTGGACTATTTCCGCAACTTCGGAATTCTTTGCTTCAGAGTATCCCGTTTCGATGAGGTCGAATATCCAAGGAAAAAATTTAATCGTATGAACATCAACACTGCTTCCGATTTTCGCGAGCAGTTTTGCATACTCCGTGGTTGCAATGCTCCATTTTGCTCCTGTATGAACACAAGCCACTCTATTAGAGCTAATAACTGCTTTTCACACATAACTAGCTGAACTAGCCAGTCTCAGACCTACTCTAAGAGCTCACCTGCAAGAAATTTGAACGCCGCTTCGAAGGCAACGTTCAAACAGCTAAAAGATCTCATCACGTATCTCCGATTGTCTGCAGATTCTAATAGATCCCGTATCTGTTCACATGGCTGGATAAATTGCTCCTCATTCTCAGCTCGCGACAAGTTCCGAGCTAATTTTGAAATTCTTGCGTCAGAGTCCATTGCGGTATTTCCTGCTCATCAACAATTGAACCAGATCGTTAATGAGATAGTTCAACCACACTAATTCTAGGACATCCAGCTGAAAAGAGAAAATATGGAAGTACAGATACGCGTCAAGATCCTTACCCACTATAGTAGTATTAGTAAATTCTATTGTTTCGAATAAATAGTTTTTTTCTTTCACCGTTGAATCATATGCAATGGGCTACGCCATGAAAATCGTGTATACTGAAGCTGCGAGCATACGATGCCTGTTTTTCGAATTTTTTTCGGTCATCCTCAGGGCACCTTTTAAATAGCCGAAAGCAGCAAGTTAGTAACGTATCAAATATATATCCAGTCGTAATAACATCACGGATACATTGCTGCAAGTCAAGTACATGGTATCCATGGACTAAGCCGAAAACAAGTTAATATAACCTTACATTTAATAGAATGATTTTGTCTCATTATCTATACGTCGATCTAACAGTCATTTAGATTCGCCATCTCGCAATAACAGCAAGTATAATCTATCGGTACAGACACAGACTATAAGTGCAAACATTAATAATTGCAGCACGCCGCGTGCTGCCACTTTACAACTTGCAACAATAACCGCGACCGACGAAACCCTTCGTGATTTTGCCTTAATCGTTATGGAAAACTTACTGCATAATTTTACAGACTTATGTATAGCAATTTAATCTTAATCGCACACTGTAATCTGTATTAAGTGTAAAAAATATATAAAAATTTTTTCACTGAAATAATTTTGCCGCAGAGTTTCCCGCCTTGATTTATGCTTTTAAAGAAAACTGCCATACTCATGTGCTTTTTAATGTTTTACAACGCCCCATCTTTACATTTCAATGACTTTTGAACAGACAGGGCAGAGAGCTGCGAGAGAAGTCTATAAAATTCATTTAGACCCTATCCTACGTTACATTTTTGCGTCAAGAACAAAGGGTTGATTATGTTCGATCTTTAAATATTATTTAAAGGACGAGTCTATTCAACGGAACGGTCAGAGAGGGTAATAAAATTAGGTGCTTAACTAGATGGATAAGCAAAATACCAAAACTCCCCTTCAAGTACAATTGATTGGTCATCTCATGTCATATTATCTATTAGATCATTAGATGTCTCCATTACTTCCCTGGGTCCACATGACTTGTAGTAATCCTCAAAGAATAATTAGCCATTAATCTGAATAATTTTAGCATTTCACTGCATCCATTTCTGTCAGTGCCGTCCTCAACCATTGAAGTCTTCTCCTCGCTATGGCTATCAGTCAACATTATAGTCATTGAAATGCTTAATGCGAGATACATTCGATTAAATCACAGTACACTAATCTGATTATCTTATCATGAGTTTACTGTCCGCAGTTCTAGGAGAGTCCAAGTTGAAAAGCGTATACGACTGACCATTGAGGTCAAGATTTCTTTTGACATCTGTCACCATCCGCTGCTTTAAACAACATTATAAAATTTGAAAATCGGTTGATGGAATATGTTTTTGGCACGTTTTCGGACAAATTATGGCATATGTAATACACAGTAGTATTGGCTGTTAGCAGAAGGAGAAACGAGAAAGGAGCTCAAGGAAAAAAGTTAATAATTTCTTAAAATGCAAGCATAGTATAGCATACAGACTAGATTCTCCGAACATTTTCCTGCTACTAGTAGCCTAAACTCTATCATCCCACCCATTGCCATGTGTCGTTCTTAATTCTCGCACTAGATCGAGATTCACCACGTGATTTTGGCTTTTGGCTCATCGGATAAACGAGAACTGGTTCATCTATCGCCACCCGGTCTATGTCTCAAGAACACTGCGAATTTATGCATGCATGTTGTATTAGTAGCCTATGTGTCCCTAAAGATCTTTCGTGCTATGCCGTAGCAGCACATTTTACACGTACATGTTTGTGACCTTGACTGAAGAGTGCAGTACCGACCGTGCAAGTTCAGCTCCGTCCAGAATTGGCAAAATCCAAAGAGTTTCTGTTACTGCCAGTTTCAGTTTAGTGCTCACGTACTTCCATTTATCCCACAGGCTGCTGAGGCTGTTAATTTCGCACTGCTTACAGTAAGTGAACTTCCTTTAAATTGCAACTAGGTTGAACCTTGTATTAATTGCCACTGCGTAAGTTATTCAAAACTGTCCAGGATTATCTTCTTCGGCTAAGGAACATTGCTTTCTAATCAACAGCAGTTAGAGATAGAAAGTGGCGTGATCAACGCATCTTGACTTGAAGCTATATTAGTAGGGAGGTATGGTACTAGGATGAAACTTTTATTAAAAACGGTATGCATTCAACTTGAATCTTGTTTCTTAATATTACAGCAAATTTTAACTTCAACATGCATTGTCAACGAGTCAGCTTCGTCGCTTCATCTGTGTTCAAGGCATCGCATTTGACCAATGCCTCCCCTGCAATTGGGACCCGAGCTAGGTGAGAACAGTTGTACACATGGAATTGTAAAGCTTTTCGTTTGTTCATTCATGGAAATGATAGCGCTGAACTTTGACCTTGCTCCTCTTACAATATTTTTTTCCTCCTACCTAGCTCTTGGTGGAGCGGCGTGGAGATGGGCCCACCGGATGCAATTTTGGGAGTTACCGAAGCTTTTAAGAAGGATCAGAATCCCAAGAAGATGAATCTAGGAGTAGGAGCTTACCGTGATGATAATGGAAAGCCCTACGTGTTGCCTAGTGTAAAAAAGGTGTTGCTTTTGGAACTTGGACAATTCTGTAACGGGGCTCGGTAAACTACGGGTTCAACTTTTTATTCTGACATTTTCAATTCAAACACTTTTTTGTTTACTCTAGGCTGAGGCTGCTATCATCGCCCGAAACATGGATAAGGAATATGCCGGTATCATTGGTATCCCTGAGTTCTGCAAAGCAGCAGCCAACTTGGCCTTTGGAGATAACAACACGATAGTGCCCAACGGTTTGGTTAGTGTTTACTTTCTTTGAGATTAATTCCCATGCTATCTAAAGCGAAACAACGGAAAGGCATTTTAGAAGAAATTCATTCAGGCCTTAGATTGAGTGGCATGTTTGCTCACAGAACGTTACTGTGCAAACCATTAGTGGCACAGGCGCTCTTGGTGTCGGTGGTAACTTCTTGAACAAAATGTTCCCTGGGAAGAAAGAAATTTATCTTCCGTCACCATCTTGGGGCAATCACACTCCGTTGTTCAGGCACAGTGGGCTCAATGTCAAGACATACAGATACTATGAGCCGAAAACTTGTGGATTCGATTTCGCTGGAGCTCTAGATGATATTAAGAAGATTCCAGAAAATTCCATTATACTTCTACATGCTTGTGCTCATAATCCGACTGGAGTGGATCCACGACCCGAGCAGTGGGCCGAAATTTCTAAAGTTGTGAAGGAACGTAAATTGTTTCCATTTTTTGATATGGCTTACCAGGGTTTTGCTTCAGGTAAGTTCTATTTTCTTATGTCGCATAATTATGGCCGGAAAAATTAAAGACATGACATTATGTATAGCTGATTGGATTATTTTAAACTGAACTCTAGGGGAATTCGATAAAGATGCGGCTGCATTGCGAATGTTCTTGAAGGATGGACATAAAGTCGCGTTAGCTCAGAGTTTCGCCAAAAATATGGGACTTTACGGTTAGAAGCTTGTTAGTGTTTCAATGCATGGATCTCACGCTATTCTGTTGAAGCATGCTTGCCATTTTTATATTTGTTGCACGCTTTAATTTTGCAGGTGAACGTGTTGGAGCGTTTTCTATAGTTTGTGATTCCAAAGAGGAAGCCGATAGAGTCATGTCACAAGTCAAGATTGTGATTCGTTCCATGTACTCAAATCCGCCCATCCACGGTGCTAGAATAGCATCAGAAATTATGAACAATGCAGAACTCCGAAATCAATGGTAAGATGAATAAAGTTGCAATGCTACGCCTGCCCGTAACGGAAGTGGGATAGACGCTGATGGTTAAGTTGTTTATTTGTACTTACAGGCTAGCCGAGGTGAAAGGAATGGCTCAACGCATTATAACTATGCGCCAGCAATTGAAGGCTAACTTAGAAAAGGAGGGATCGTCACGAAACTGGTCACACATCACAGATCAAATTGGAATGTTCTGCTTCACTGGCATGACTGCCCAGCAAGTGCAAAGATTGTGGGACGAATTTAGCGTGTACTTGACCAAAGATGGACGTGTTGCTGTTGTTGGTATTACTACAAAGAATGTGGAATACCTGGCTCATGCAATGCATCAGGTTACCAAGTAGAGCTTTTTGTTGCACCCCCATGAACTGAAGCTTTAAAGGTGTAAATCTATAACTATGATCTGTTGGTGCTTGTTGAAATCTACTGGCTTTGGACAGATTCATTTCATAGCGTATAAAAGCTATATCAAATAACTTTGACAAGGTACAACCGTGAAACTTTAAAACCGATGCTTTGAGATACCGCAGATAACCTAGCTAAAAAATGCCTATCAATAGGTACCTTTAGAAGTCAGTTGGATAGCAAATACTCTTTTATCAGGAACTTAATGCCAGGACCTGACTTACTGTCCGGATAGTGTAGGTCGAACCATTTTTAGGATTTCCAGTTATTCAATTATTAAAATAAAGAGTAATTATTTATGTTTAATTGATTTATTTACTTCAAATTCAATTAAAATGCATTTAGCTCTAAAAAAAGCCTTTTATCTCTTTTCGTCAAAGAAAACAGTTGGTTCTGAGAAAGTATGAACTTTGCCCTCAAAGATATCTTCCGGTAACATTTCACCAGCTTCTTCAGGATAAAAAGTCGGAAAAGGTGGAGCTTCGGTGAATCTCCTGCTCAAACCAGAATAAATTTCGCGAGCTGAGTATTATCAACATTTGGGTTATTTCGTAAAATGGCTAAGGATTAGAAAAAAGCAATTTACCGTCTTGGCAAAAATGTGTCCCTAATAGTTACGAATTTGTTCGTGTCTCCGACGCAACCTGACGACTTCACGTATATTACATTGTACTTGGTGTTAATACGAAGTACCTGAAAAAAAGAGTTGTGCAGCATAACCGTTGCTATGGTGCTATGTTCGGTTCGTTAAGTTGCTTTACCTCTATTCCAAACGACGTCCTTCTAGCGCCTCCCATGTGACCTGGAAGCCTCGTACCTGCCCAAACACGACCCTTTTCACCACCGCCTCCAATATTACCAGGTCTTCTATGTGACTTCGTCACACCGTGAGTTGCTCTATTGCCCTTAAACTTCCACCTAGCCATCACTCCTTGAAATCCACGCTCAATCCTTTTAACAGAACAAAAATCTCGAGTCAAGCAAACGTCATGCAACTTTCTCAATGTTTTTATTGATTACGGTCCATCAAACTTACGTATAGCCACTGATATCTACGCGCTGACCAACTTGAAAGTGACTAGCGTACAACGGAGTGCCTGGCTGCAAGGCTGCATCTGGGGTTATAGTAAATCTGTTCAGCTTTAATTTCGGCAGGGTGCCACACTCGGTAAATAGACCACAATAGTCTTTGGTAAATAACTGAGGATCTGCGCTCTCAGCCCCGACAATGAGCATACCAAGGTTTCCAAATCTTCTGCCATAATTTCTTTGACAATCTTCGGGAGACAAATAACGAATAACATGGTTGTCTACCACC
>VRMD01000105.1:0-42340 GCA_009872375.1 Sminthurides bifidus
TCTCTACTTACGATCTCTAGAGTGCCATCAACAGTGTAAAAGATTGTCATGTACTTTTTCACAAGATCAGCTTCTCGATCATACCATGTACATATGAAGATGAGTTTATCGGGCGCTTTTCCATTGGTTCCCTGCAACACGAAAAAATAGATACATTTGAAAAATTAATTGTTTCAAAGATACATCAGAAACACTACGTCAACACTTAATATTTACTTACGGCTGTACACATATTGCCACGTGGATTATTGTTACACTCCATCGTTGATAACTACTCAATTATAGCAACTCCTGAAAGAACAAAAACTTGAATCAGTCAGTCCTTTTGACTTTCTACTTTTGGTAACTATCAGTTCACAGCTACACACGTGTGCACAATTTGACACCAATTATTACAATACAGAGTGGTCTAACCAATATTAAATGCTTCACGTGTCACTGATGCCTTAACTGTAATTAGCAGTGGGGACGAATTTTCCTTCCATTGATAATGGTTTTCGCTTATTAGCCGTTATTGCGGAGTTGATTACACATGATCGAAAACATCCGTTAAAGCCGGTCTTTGGTCAAAATGTAAACAAAACATTCAATAACGATTTGGCGGAAAATTCAAATTCCATTTGAGCTACGATGAACTCTATGGTTCTTGACCCAACTCAATGAGAGCCATGCAACAACGTTTTCCTTCCCAAGCGTTGTCTCGGCGTTATTAATAATAAATAAGAACATGGCGTATTACAAGCACTTTTGTAAAACATTAACAATTTCACTATTGCGAATTACCCGTCGTGGTAGTAGTTTAGGCACCACGTGTAAGATGTCAACGTTTAGATGTACTAGTAATTAGACATAATGATGTCTATTCTTTATTTTCGGTCTCATCAGTATCTATGCTACGACGCATTCCAATGCGAAAACACAACATATTCTGATATTACATACCATCTATTTTAAATGATGCAAAAGTCCTGAGCAGTCGGTGGAGCGTACCAAAAAAATTCCGCCTTTTTAAGTATCTTGGAACTCGAAATCTATACCATTAATCCAGTGAATTTTAAATGAAGGAGCATAGTAAATTGCATTACTTAAGATGGCTCAGCAGGTGGGATTTCGCGGCAGCAAGGTACGGGAACTATAACGGTGGACCGACTACATGCATCTAGTTTGAATATGAGCACAGATCCTTCCTCAAAATAGAGCTATCTATGTTAAGCCTACTGAGGATGAAGCAGAAGAAAGGAGGTGCGAAACTGCATACGAGTATGCCCTACCCGTACTTGATGCACACCTGTGCTCGTTATCCGAGGACACAGTGGATACGCACAGCAGAGTCGAAGCCAGGTGAGACATGCAACAAAATAGCATCTGCAGTGTCTTGCCATTTGATGAAGCATACATCAATTCCATCCAAGCTGTTTCTACAAGGGTGCAAAAAACCGTCTGTCCAAAATTGGAATACGAGCATATGAGACAGAAGAGTAAGGGAGCTCCAACGGTTAGTTCCATGATGTATTGCATATCTTGTCGCTATAGCTGATGACCAGGCGATTATAAGCTCTGCACAATGTCAAAATCAGATTTGATCCTCTGTGACACAAAAGACATGTTCAGTCAAAAGATGTTGCTTGTGTGAGATCTACCAAGTCCTGTGTTAGTCCAAACACCATCAGATATTATCATCGTAATATAATTAATCTATGTAGCTGAAAGTCCAGCTGAGAAGCTTAATCCGTCCCTGATATTTCGTTTGGATCATGGAACGAGCATGGATGAATCATTATCATGAGCATACATCTGATTCAGATACTGGTACGGCATGCACGTGCCTGGGCAAACTGACTTCTGTTCTGTATAAAACTGAGTCCTGAATGATGAAACATCTGCGATTCTGAGTAACACCAGCAACCTCAAGAGCAACAGAGATGTAAGTCCCTTTGGCAGTTCGCACGGTTGCCCTTGGAAGATGAAACGAGGAGACTTGATAAAAACGAGCAATCTCTCACTTACTTCGAAATGATGTTGTGTGCTATTATTCTAGTGTGGCTCTCCGTATCCATATGCGTGTTGTGGATTGGGATTGGGGATACGGAGAGATGTATTTGATTTTTGCTCGCTACTCTCCTCGTCTCTCTGAGTATGGAATGGACAAGAACATGTTAGCAGACACCAAATGAAAAGATTTGCACTCCCTGCCTCACAATCAGTCATGGTTGGTCAATTCGATCAGAAACTGCATTAGCGCTGCAGCCTACATTCACACTATTGTAAACTCAACCTCGACGGCCATCGTGGACGTTGTCCGCCTACCTGTCCCTGTAAAACATACAATGCCATAAGGCTCTCATTGAATGTTTGTGTGTGTAAAGTCGGGACAGTCCCCGCACCTTGAGGCACATCTCAGGCTCCCGTTCAGCCTTCCCTTACCGGACCCTGCTTGGAGCTACTGACTCTTCCGAATCCACGACCGGTATCCGGTCTGCCTCTGCCGCACACCTGTCGGAAGCAGTGCTGTAATTCCGAGTTGCTCACAGTGTCAGTTTGTGAATTGTAGAGTTCTGTCTCACATGCATGGAAAATCTGTCATCAGAGTGTTACACGTGCGCTATTTGCTGACTCACAGTGCTGATTTGTATAGTTCACATTGTCGTGCTGTCATTGGCAATCAAAGTTTAGTTAGTGCTGCCAAAGGAAAAGTGCGACCATGAGAAATTTTAACGCCAGAACTCCCACACAATCTCCTAGTGCTCGTGGTCCTACGGGTTACCACAACCAATTTGTGAGCGCATCTGGATACGGCGCATCTCCCAATCTTAATGGCAAGAAAGAGCCGTCAAAACAAGTTGAAATTGCCACGCCACGACGTGACCTGGATAAAGGTACGGATTAGCCTAGATTTTGGTATTTTTTTGAAAACTTAATGGTTCAAGCCCGCATCTTCGTCAGTCGTTGTCAGAAATGTATTGTATTCTCGGTTTGCACGATTCACAATTCGTCTATGCATAAAACATATTCAGAAGGTGCATAAGTAGTGCACATAAATGACAATACCACTACCCATTCTAGATGCAACTTTCTGTGGTAACGTGGGACAGAAGCTCGTGGGCTGTATGAAAGAAAAGGACGACCATGTCACATGAGAGCGAGCGAACAGAGTGAAGCGAATGAGTGTCTTGTGTGGCAACTCCAGAGGATGTTGCCATTTGAGCAAAGACTTGAAATTGAAATTGCGCTTGTGGAAATTATTTTCGCTCTGCTCATTCAATTTCCACTCTTGATGACAGATGTTTGATCATCTTAAAAACTCTAGCATTCCAACGTTCCAACTAGTCATTACATACAGTAAGGGGCTAAAGGGCACCAAGTGAGTCATTCATTCAAGTGCACCATATGTAACGCGAAAGCCTGTGCCAGCACCAGCAACGATTATTATTCCTCAGCAATGCAGCATCTTCTCGCGTCCGGCCTTTTCACAAATCAACCATAACCTGTGAGAGAGAGAATGGCATGTGGGAAAAAGCAGGACACATATGCCGCACCACTAGCAGCTTGTCTGCACACGCAGTGATGCAAAGCATACGAAGTACCTCACCTGTTTGAATTGCTAATTTTGTAAGAATCAGCTTCAGCCTACCGCGGAAACTCCATGAGTTACACTCCATGAGCAAAGCAGTTACACCAAGCAAACTGAATTAAATTCGCATCCTCGAGGCATTAATTAATGATCAAGCTCGTGTCTGCACTGATCAGTTATGATGCTCGCCATGCATGCACCAAGTCCGCTTCTCACCTCTCAGAGTTCCCAGCTAAAATAGACTCGACAATGCTCTCGTTTCAGATCACGCATTTATGGGGGTGGGAAGCGTCTCTTGAAGAAAATCCAATTTGAAGGTGTACGCAAATTCCACGGATTACGACTTATCAATTCCTAATAACTCTGTCACGGTCCAGATATCTAACTCGATATAAAGTAGACCTTTGGTAAGGTTTAATGACCGGAAGCTCCATATTCCCTGCCATATCATGTCACATAAGGCAGAGTCTGGATTTTACTCAAGTTTGCCAATTTAATCACTAAATCTAGTATTAAGGAAAGCAAGAAAAAACACCCTTTCCAGACGACACTGACATAGTTTATGAAATCGCAATTCTCATACGATAAGCAATTAAGGAGCAAGTATCGCTAAAAGCAAACATACACAAACAAAGTACGTGTTCAATGCTGCCGATGCAAAGACAACGATTAGGTTTAGCTTGTAGTCGGCTATTGATATGATGGCTGACAGGGACGACCGTGAGTGGTGTATGAGAATGGAAGTACATTCGATATTCGCAAAGCTATGCTGCGTGTCGTAAATGCATGACTCATGTTCCGCCTCACCTGAATCCATTCCATTGCCAGCTAATCTGTGCTTCAAGTTGATAGCAGGTTCGCTATCTCAGTTGGGATGCCTCGGTCGTTCCACAGAAATTACTGTATTCCATTTTAGTCTCAAAACCTGTGTAAAAACGGCTTTAACCCATGGGAGAGCTTTCATAAGATCCTCAAGGACCCTGCTGTCGAACACAAAACAGCTTTCATTGTTAGCTCCTAGCAGTTTCTTGAGACTTTTTCACCAAAACCGTCATTCGGAGAAACCATAATTGAAAGTACCGTTCTTGTGGCAAACTTCTTTATTGGATTAGTGCTTGTGTTTCAAATCCTGCTGGGCGGAAACTGTGCTGGTCGTGGCCAGACCAACCATGAGTATTGACACAGGTTTGTTGAATCTTAATGTTACCTTACGCATTTAACTACTTTAGACTGCTATAAATCTACGGGGGAACTGTGATCGAGCCTTCGAAGCAGTTGCCTGCATCCATGCGTACACTTTTTTCTGCTCAAAGGGACAAGTTTAATTATTAGCTCATACGAGTGAACTTTATTTTTACCACGTCGATGCTTATTTAAAACTTCAATATGATTAAGAGTAGACAATATGCAAGCACAGCAGACAGGGAATGAGGTGATGATGACTGGTGCCGTTTTGCCGGTTTTGGCATCGCCATATTTGGCTTTGAAACCAAGTAATGAAAACTAGGGCGATGCTGTTACACAGGTTTTAATTGCCACCTCTGATCATGGCTGGATGATTTTACGGTGGAATGGCACCACTGAGGCTTAAAATCTCGCTCAGAGGTTGGGCGGAACGAAACATTACGCCTTACTTAAATGACCGGAGGTGAGGCAAGTGGCCGCGGGAGCGAGAGCAAGCAAGCTCTAAACCACTGTTCGCATGTAAAACTAAGCTCATTAAAACTTTGCTAATTGAACTCAAGATCAGGAGTAGTAGAGCTTGCGAATAAGTAAGATCTCACGGATTCAGGACATTTGTCTCCCATGTAAATGTTACGGCAACGAATGCATATCATTTCACTTACTGATAGCGGGGGGCTAAGGGATTCAATAGTGATTCAATTCATGTTTGCAAACGTTTAGATCTGAAGCTTAACCCTAATTTCCTGTTACGATGAGAACAGACTGAGGGTTCAAACAGTGTATTATTTCATCTTGTGCATCAGTAAATTCAGCCAGATTATACCAGCTACTGTTAGATTCTCAAAGTCTCAGCTAAAAGTACGAAGCCGAGAATTTGTGGAAATATAGTAAGCTAATAAGCTCCTTTCAGCTCTTGCCAGGCACTCCTTGTTTGTGCAAGCTGGCTGGTTTAAAGTGGCTTATGACAATATGATCATGTTTGCGGTATGAAACAGTTAGGTTGTTGATGCAGCAATTCACGACGGTTATCTGACCATGGAAGTAAAGTAAATGCTTTATAAAATGGCATGAAATTCTCTTGGATTAAGCAGAGTCAGTTAACTTGTTCGTTCGGCCCGAAGATGTGGAAAGAAGGTGGTGATGATTATGAGAAATACTATTGTGTGTGAACATAATTTAATCCAACAATATGTCACACCGGCTGTATTCTCGCTTCTTGGTCCGAAACTTTTAAGCGCTTGCTTGGTAACAGTACCATCAATGCATGTTATTTGGTAGCATGAAATTGCAGGAAAGCGCTCAAACGTCGGCTCCAAGCACCGTGACGATATAAACGAAATTCTCCCAATAAGTGAACTCACCTGGTCCCTCACTTCCTGTTGTGTCCCAAGCTGCATTATTGCGATTGCGATACACTCTTCTCTCTAGAAGATCAGATGAGATTGGGGCGGGTTTGACTATGGTAGTGTAGGCTAGTGGGTGATCTCTTCTTGTAGCTTTTGGCTTTTACCTTTTCACTCAATATAGCCGACTAGACTATGGCATCTGAAATGATGAGAATGAGATCGGGTGCAGTGCCCGTTCTCAGTCAAACTATAATTTCCACGGACTTCAGCCCCGCTTTACCCCATCGGAACGGAAGCGGCTTGGATGAGAATCCTTTGGTAAAGTGTACACTGCTGTCAGATTGTACAATACAGGAATGGAAAAGGATGGGGCTAGAAATGACGATTCTCATCTTTTGAACATCAATTCAATGGAACCGAACACATGACATGCCCCATGCATGGCTTAACTGGCGAACTTCATTATGAGACGAGGGAAATGAAACTTGGAGGGTTGTGACTTTTTTGTAAAAAAAACTTTCAAACATTGCATATCTGCACTTCGTGTTCGCTCAACTGCTTCCTGATTATCCCGTTCGTACACAATCGCTCAGAGATGAATAAACTCTTTTAAAATCCCAGGTATACACGGACACATAGAGGCTTTGTTCCATGCCATACCTCGGGAATATTTGTACGCCGCAAAATGTCCTTGGTTGCGTTAATGCAATCAACTTTTAAAGAAGTTGCAACAAACTAGCTCTTGCCACTGACGTAAACTGCGCTTGTGGTTTCCATATCTTCGGTTTTTAGTTCTACCAATCTAACGAATCGGTTAGAGAAAGAAGTTGAAAGGGGGAGCTTAAAGCTAATGAACAGTCCTTTTTCGCTGCACGCTGTTTCCTCAGAAAGTGCCTTGCGATTGCCGAGAAACTCCGCTTCGTTGACATCCTCCATGCAGTAGACGAAATGACAATGAAACGGGAGTAAGTTCGCAAGCTTAGTCAAGCATTTACCCGAACCAAGTCTTGCAACTTGGTTGCAAGACAGACAATGGGAGCGAGACACCTGCATGCAACGCTTCTCGGGGCATGACTTAATTACCGTTCCTTCAAATTCCTTGCTTGGTGTGAATTACCTTGCTGTTTACTGGTTCTCGAAGTCCATGTTTGTACGGGAATAATAGACAATCTTGTCGTATGCTCAAATTTCAGTGATTGCGGTGTTAGAAGCTTTTGTATAGTGCGGTCTTTTTCTCACAAATTCTCCTTCCGTTCGTAAAAAACTTCGGTTCCTTGGACTTTTATTTCTTCAAAGGCCAATGGGTAAGCCAAGTCCCCCATCTTGCCAAATCAAATTAGCCGTCGTTAGCGTATTGAATCATAATAACTTATGACTTATAATGCTGGGAACATTATTGCCTATTATCGACGGCTAAAGTCTGAAGTAAATGATGTATTTCCCAACCAAGGTTAAACTGTTTAAATGATTTTTGTGAGAGGTAGGCAACGAAGGATAAGTTTTGTAATGTCAATCTCAAGCTATCCACATATCGTGTGTCAGGTACTAAAGAAAACTCTGTAAGGAAGTCCTTCTTACTTGAAGCTGTTACTGTAACCTGAGAAAAATTGTTACTACTATGCCACCTGAATAATAATATTATTCTATTATAATATTATCTCAGAAATCTTTCTGACCTAATGGCATATCAGCTAGCTTCAATACCTAAAATCCTAGCTTAAAATAAAATTCGTCTATGAGGCTGAAATGTTGTTTCGACGAAACAGTCAAACGGGGCCTACGGGTAACTTGTAACCGGTCTCTTGCAATGTTAGTAGATACTGAGCAATTTACACCCAACTGCTCCAAAACTAAACAACTCTAACACCACTAGGACAAATGCATTTCTCGTCGCCATGTTTGGATTACATCCCAATCCGCACACACAGGTGAACGCACACAAGAACCAATGTCATCACAATGACAAAGTCGCCGACTCTGACGAAACCAAAACCTCTAATTTCAATCGTCAAAGTTGTAGAAGTGACAGGGTGAGCGAAAGTGAACATTTTTTCATCACGATGCGGTAGCACGGTTAATCCCATTATTGGATTTGGTTTTGACTCAGTGTACCTCCTTAGAATTGGCCAGACATGCACTGAATACAAGGTAGGACAACATTGTACAACAGGGTCACGCCTGTATACCTGCTATGCCACCACCATGGCAGGCGGTGAACAGAAGCTGTCTAAAAAGCTTTAACTGAAGTCTGACTCGAACAAAAACGCTTCGCAAGGGGAAATGCAAGAGGATGTAAGCTCGAACGCTACTGAGTGTAACACCGTGCGAATGCACGGAAGCGTAGTTAATGGCGTATAAATTACTCGACGTGCATTTACTATTACTGTAAGGTAAAACGACATCATAGAGTGAGCAAACCACACGGCCTATTCTTGCCGGCTTTGGCTGTAGCACCTGAGTTTTACAACTAATGAAGGCAAACTCAAACACACATTTTTTACGCAATGCATTTTCACAGGCAGTGACAAGGTAACGGTATGAAACAAGGTTCCCAGTTCGGGAGACAGCACCAAAACTTGTGTGTCACCTGTAATACCTCTGCCAAGGAACATTACTGTGTTGCCATTTCTCATTTTAGTTAGTTGCTCACAAACCGTAACTAAATGCAGTGCGAATTGAGAACTTCTCTCATCTTCATGAGCTCATCTGCAGCAAACGAAACGATGTCTTACTTGCTAAAGTGCTTTTGTGCAGACCCGTTGATAGAATAAGTGAAGCTGCCGCTCTTTTCAACCGTGTTTATTGCTCGAGAGTAAAGTGTGTTTAAAGGAGTGCAACTCCTAGGAAACAAATGGATTGATCGTGTATGATGTTATGCTTCGGATAACATTTGTTGACTCTTTGCGTACGGGAAGCCTTTATGAGGCATATGGTCGTAGCGTTCTTAAATACTTGAGCTAGTGGGTTGTAGTGAAGTCATTATTTTGCGGGTGCAATTTATCTTCTTTCAATCCACGTACATAATTTCAAGGAAAAATTACTGTGATTCCTAAATCTTAAGGCTCCGTGCTTTTTCGCATGATACGAAAACTTAGATTGCTTTCGTGTTACCACCATCTTGCTGAACCAAAGGGTGGAAAAACTCACTTCCACCTGCTGTAGTAAGGCAATAGGATTTCTGAAGAGGTCCTTGCTCATCGTTTCATCTTGAACGCTCCAGTTATTTTCAGTCAATGCTTGACCGCTGTACTTGTCCGTAATGGCAAGCATATTTTGCCAAGGGTTACTCACTCTTTTGCCCTGGCAGCTCGCCTGCTGCAGTGACAAGTAACAACCATCTCGTTGCCAGTGTAGTGCAAAGTACCAAATGGTTCAAGTTGACGCTGCGTTGTTTAAGACGCTTGAAAGTTTACGTCAAAAAGGCTCCTTCATACCTCAGGAATACCGACGCTGCGCTGCGCTGCAGCCGACGAAATGCTTTGACAGTTAACGGGAACTATGAGCTGTTGTCGTGCTCACTTAAGTGCGGCACAAACGTGTGCTTAACTCCTTCACGTGCTTCACAGACACTACCTCACTGAAGCTTTGTACTTCATTCTTGAGGTTTCAGCCCCAGAGTCACTGTACTATTATTAGGAGTATTAGCCACTCCACTCTTATCTCTGTTACCAAATTATGAGCTTTCTTTTCCATCTTCTCGGTCTGATTTCTCGCTTCCAAGTCAAGAGGGCGAAGCATATCCTCCTCAAACGTAGTCACAAAGTTACGCTCTTCAACCGTCCGTCCTTACATTACTAGATTGGAAGCAAGAGCATTTAAGTCTCGAATTCGCATACAAGAAAATTCAAGTGAATAATTTTTGCGAAAATCAAGACGAAAATTTGCAGAAAGTTGTGAATAAGAGTGAGTTGTACTCCAAACTATGGAACGGTGCAAAAGTTATGTGGGTCACATAGAGAATCGTGTATTCAATGAATAGACGGCTTGGTTGAGTGATACGGTCCATTCGTCTCTTTTCGATTACCCATTCTGTTCGTAAATGCGTGCTGGTTCACATAGTGAAATTTGAAAATGAATACTAATAAGAAAAAACAAATGATGATTGAAGATCACCTCCTCCTCATGGCGTCCCAGACCATTTGGTACGCGGATCCGAATGCGGGATTTCTTCTTGGACGAATCGTTGATCTCGGGAGTGAAACTGTCACTGTGGAAGCTGACAGCTCTTCAGGTGAGCAATTCAGTTTGTGAATCTAAAAGTTCGTGTTACACCTGTCCAATTTTGAATGATTAATTTAATCAGTATCAGTGAACAGACAAGGCAAAAATTTGAGTCACTGAGAAACAAGATACCTTTAGCTTTACAATCTCGAGGAACCGATGAGATTGTATATCATGCAATTTTGATTTAAAGTTCGTGTTATAATGTTTAGGTGGAGGCCGCGGCAAGCCTCAGCAAATTCAAGTTCCTTATGAAAAAGTGTATCCAGCAGAAGATAACTCCAATCAGGACTACGAAGATAACTGCTCCTTAATGTACTTGAATGAAGCTACGCTTCTGAACAACATCCGACTTCGCTATGAACGCCAACAAATTTATGTAGGTTCCTACTCTATTGACGTGTCTGACCAAATGAATTTTTGTTGCGAAATTCCTCCACACTTCTAGGATTATTTTGCAGACTTATACAGCAAATATGCTCACAGCTGTCAATCCATACGTTGAGATTAAAGGACTATACTCTGCGGAAACAATCAAACGATACCAAGGAAAGTCTTTGGGTACCTTACCGCCCCACGTGTTTGCAATTGGTAAGATTTTATGTTGGTGCACATCAGAGACTAATAAAGTTTGTATCAAGTTGGGTTTCCACAAAGTTTCATTCAATAATCCCTTTCTACCTCACAGGAGATAAAGCCTTCCGAGATATGAAAGTTACCAAACAGTCCCAGTCAATCATTGTGAGCGGTGAAAGTGGTGCTGGAAAAACTGAGTCCACCAAGTACATCCTTCGTTATCTCTGTGGCTCGTGGGGTAGCACGGCAGGTCCTATTGAGCAGAAAATTCTTGATGGTAAGCTGCTTCTAGAACTGTGACCGAATCTCTATCCCGTCCCAAAGCACATATCCTGGATAGTTTCAAGACAGTTACCTGATACCCTGTTGCTATGCAACACAATGTTAATGCTCTGTTGTTACTATGGTTACAGCGAATCCTGTTCTAGAATCTTTTGGAAATGCCAAGACTACAAGAAACAATAACTCGTCTCGGTTTGGGAAATTCATTGAAATTCATTTCGAGCAAAATCACAAAGTTACCGGAGGATTTATCTCTCATTACCTCTTGGAAAAGTCTAGGTAAGGAATTATGGGACGATGCATATGTTTCTGAAAGTATACTATTAGTTCGAGCACATGGTTATCAGGACAAAATGCCGATGAAGGCTTAAAGTAAATACTGCATGGCAATACAATTTGAGAATCCATACACCTGAATACAAATTCATACATATAAGAGGAAAGCAACGGCGCTTTTCAAGAGCAGGTTATGACAGCAAGAACGAGGAGAAACTCAACATTTCTAACTTGATAGAGTCATTTGATCTTGTTATGCTGGTCGTCCTCAGTAAATTGTTTAGTTTAGGTGTTATGATATGAGCTCGACATCAGGCTACAATATCACAGAATTCGACACGCATAGTTGAGATAATATAACTCACGCTCTGACTAGTGGATCGGCTAATTCGCTGTGAGTAGACTTTCAGCGTTAGAAACGAACCCAGAACAGCCTCATGACTTCATCTCTATACAAACATGCATTGTATGACGAAATATAGAAAAGCAATAGCTGGGAAGAGAATCCGGATAAATGTCATCAATGTGTCTCTCCAATGCTCGACTTAGACTTTCAACAAATGCTATGTCGGCAAATAATCTGAAAGGTCGTGAAAGATAGCGTATGTGCAAGCATCCCAAGTTAAGAATAGCTGTGATGCGTGCTATGTGCATTAAATCCTTGAAAAGAATTTGTGAGAATCAAACCATGTGGAGGTCGAACGTAGGGAAAACGATGTAATGAACACGAATAACAGTCACTGCATAGTTTTTACGTTGACACGGCTTATCTCCACTTGTGAAAGCGAATGCATCTTGGAGGTCAAATTCATTCTTAATAGCTGAGCGCGCTCAGCATCTTAGAATTTGTTGTTTGTTTAAAGAATCGTCATATCTGACTATGGATAATACCGAATCGATACAAATGCACCACATCTGCAAAATATCGAGTTTATCAGCTAACTTGAGTGTGAAAGGGCGAATGCGACTTCATGTTATGTATTACACTCTTTGCCTCGAAAGATAATAAGCATAAAACGTTTGCATTCATGTCATGCATGTTTTTTTCTGCACTGCTCAGTCGCTAACAAAGCGCAAAGGAAGATTTATACTACCACGTTTCAAAATTTAAAGGACGTGAAATAACTAGGGCTTATCATTGATGCAGTTTTTTTCGAAAAATTGGTGTTTGGCGTCCCTCGTCAAAAATTTGCCAGCGACTGAAAAGTTTCGAAACTGCAAGCGTGAAATAAGAAGGCGGGGGTCGCTTGAGTACTTGAATAGTTTGATCAGATGGGCTCATTGTTGTTTATTCTACTGAACCGTGAAGCGCGAAGAAGTTAATCAAATCGCCTATAATTTTTACAGAATATGCACTCAGTCACCCGAGGAGAGGAACTACCACATTTTCTATCAGCTAATTGCCGGAGCTTCGCCTCAATTAAAGAAAGAACTGCAAATAACAAATGTGGATTTGAAAAACTTTCATTATTTGAAACAAGGATGCACACAGTTCTTTGGCAAGAACGGCACTCTCAAAGATCCAATCGTAGATGACATAAAGGACTTTCAAGAAATGGATCAAGCCTTATCCCGTCTCGGCCTGAGTGATCAAGATAAAAAGGGCATTTACTCTATCGTCACTGCCGTCCTGCATCTTGGAAATGTGACCTTTGAAGATGACCCTGATGATCAAAGAGGAGGCTGCCGGGTAACAGATCAGTCGGAGAGTGCTCTTGGTACAGCTTCCTCTTTAATTGGAGTCGACCAGGATGAGTTACGTCAAGCCCTTACGTCCAGAGTCATGCAAACTGCAAAGGGAGGAACAAAAGGAACTGTGATTATGTAAGGTTTACGCATCTTCGTCTTCTTGAACGTCGTACTTTTTGACGACCTTCGCTATGGTTTTTTTTCAAACCATAATTGGTTTTTCAGGGTGCCTCTGAAGGTGTATGAAGCTTGCAATGCTCGTGATGCTTTGGCAAAAGCAATGTATTCTAGAATGTTTGACTACATCGTAATGCGGATCAATCAGTCGATTCCACTCAAGTCACCCATTTCGTATATTGGTGTATTAGATATCGCAGGATTTGAGTTTTTCACGCTAAATTCCTTCGAACAGTTTTGTATTAACTACTGCAACGAAAAACTTCAGCAGTTTTTCAACGAGCGAGTTCTACATGACGAGCAAACTTTGTATGACAAGGAAGGCTTGAACGTTGCCCGTATCGAGTACGTGGACAATACTGACTGCATTGACCTAATGGAGTCACCCAAGAACGGTATTTTGGGAATCCTCGATGAGGAATCCAAGCTACCAAAACCCAGTCATACTCACTTCACTGCAGAAGTTCACAAAACTTTTCCCAATCACTTCCGGCTAGCTTTGCCCCGAAAGTCCAAGATTAAGGAACATCGTGAAATCCGTGATGATGAAGGTTTTCTTATTCGTCACTTTGCTGGAGCTGTGTGCTATAAGACGGTAAGAAAGCAGATTTTATCAAAGGTTTGAAGGATTTGCAAGGGTTGATACTCCAATTTTGACAAACGGATACCTTTATTTCCATCCAATTAACAGACGCAGTTCATCGAGAAGAATAACGACGCTTTACACGCATCCCTGGAAGGGCTGGTCCAGGAGTCAAGGTCGCCATTACTGCAAAACCTGTTCGCAAATCAGCAAAAACAAACTGGACGACTCACTTACGTCAGCGTAGCATCAAAGTTCAGGTCACAACTGACGGAGTTGCTGGAAAAGCTCCGAGGAACAGGAACGTCTTTCATTAGATGTATCAAGCCAAATGCGAAAATGGTCCCTAATGTTTTCGAAGGAGGCCAAATTTTGTCACAGCTTCAGTCGGCTGGGATGACTTCCGTTTTAGAACTGATGCAAAGAGTAAGCAGAAATTCCTTCCATTCTTTCTAGCCAATTCTGAAGATGTACCTGATCCGAAAGTTGTGAATGTCAAGTTATACGTCCAGCTTGGGCATGAGTCAAATTTCATGGGGCTGTATCAATTACAGGGATTTCCATCACGCGTGCAATTCTCTGCCCTGTACAATACATACAAGCAAATGCTGCCACCAAAGTTGTCGAAACTGGACCCTCGATTTTTCTGCCGGGCTTTATTCAAGGCATTGGGACTATCAGAGGACGATTTCAGGTTTGGTTTAACGCGTGTTTTCTTCCGACCAGGCAAGTTTAAGGAATTCGATCAGTTGATGAGAAACGACCCAGAAAGTTTAATGCAAATGGTTGCTTCAGTTACTAAGTGGATTGTGCAATCCAAATGGAAGAAGAATCAATACGCTGTGTTGTCAGCAATCAAACGTGAGTTACTGCTTGTAGTTCTTGCTTGAAACTAACAGCTTGGTTGTTTGCTGATTTCTTCTGTGCAGGAGCTAAAATGTATGTACATACATGTATACATGACGCTTGACTTGGGTTTGCTTTACAGTGAAAAACAAAATTCGCTACAGGCGAGAAAACCTTGTAGTTATTCAGAAGACCGTGCGAATGCACTTAGCTAGGAAACTGCACCGACCTAGGTATCGCGGACTAATGAACATCCGTAAATTAGAAGTACAGATTAATGCTATGAGACAGACTGTGGCGAATTTAAAGAAGGACCGGGAAACCAGCAAGAAAGAAGTTGACAAGCTTCACGAAGAACTTGTTAGCGCCATGAGGACAATTAAGTCTAACGTTAAGATTACAGACCGAGAGATTCAGAAACTGCACCAGCAGCTCCTGACAAATTGTGACGTGATGGTGAAAACACTGACAAAGCGAGTGGAGAGCGAGAAGATCGCCGAGGAACAGGAACGAGCGAGAAAAATGCAAGAGGAGATGGAGCGTCAAATGCGAGAAAAACAACTCCAAGAACAAGCCCGTCTTCAAGAAGAAGAGAATCGAAGGAAAAAGGCGGAAATCGAAGCTAGGAGAAAGCAGGAAGAGGCTGAAATGGCTGCTAAGGCTAAACTGGCTATGCAAAACTCTAATAACGCTTCTGCTAACGCAATAACTAAATCCGCTTCCTCTGCTAACGGGATCAATCAATCTGCTTCATCTTTCAATGAAACGGCCGCTTTAGAGCAAGAGAAACGGGATGCAGAGCTAGCTTACCGATTAGCCCAAGAATCGAATGGCAGCGTGACCATGGAAGACTCCGCCACTCCAATGCAGCTGAAGCGATCAAATCACGTGGTAAATTCCAGGGCTGGCAAAAAATATGATTTGAGTGGTTGGAAGTATTCCGAGCTCAGGGACGCTATTAATACATCCTGTGATATGGAATTACTAGAAGCTTGCCGAGAAGAATTCCACCGACGACTCAAGGTCTACCATGCATGGAAGGCTCGAAATCGTGGAGGACGAGGAACCAACGGAGTATCCGAAATGGACGAACGGGCTCCGAAATCTATCTACCAGCACCAAGCAACCTACAGAACAACAGATTCCCCATCACCTTCTCCAGGAGCAGGACCGTACCAAGCACCACAACAACGCTACTTCCGCGTCCCATTTTATACGAAAGACGGGCAAAATCGTGGGCTCTGGTATGCTCATTTTGATGGACAGTATATTGTGAGGCAAATGGAAGTCCATCCCGGCAAACCTGCGGTTCTTCTCTTAGCAGGTATGTGACTACCAAGTGTCTTTCCAATATTTAGTTTCCTTCTCGCTTTCCAGAGTCACCCGTAAATTTCGTCAGTTTATCAATTCCCTTCCGCATGGGCGAGAAGATCGTTCAATGGCCTACCAGTTCATTAGATCATGTGTTTAATCTTCCAGGGCGAGATGACATGCAAATGTGCGAACTCCAACTCAAGGAAACTGGCCTGACGCAAAAAAGAGGAGCGGAAATCCTCGAGTACGAATTCGAGAAAGAATGGGATAAGCACGGCGGAGATCCCTACGTGCGACCTGTGGACAGACGGTAATCAGAAGAGGATCCATACACAGGACATCATATGTGACTCTGGGCAGTTGGCCAAACGAACGCCACGATCAGAAATCGACCATAAAGAATATGAAATCAGACTCCACTCAAACTGCTGCGTTACCAGTGGAGCTAAATGAGTGGTATTTGCACCAAAAGGCTTTAATCGCAGTATTGTAATAACTTGTCATTGTCATCTGTTAGTATCCTGGTCATACGAGGAAGAACCGCATCATTAGAAGTGACAAGGAACATGCATGTGCGCATACATTTAACATCTTTTTGTGTAACTCAGTGATCACATGTTCCGTTAATATCTAATATACTTAATCAACTATGAGGTCAACGTCACGTGTAACTATTTCTAATCAGACTGATCCTCAGTTTTCATTACTACAACTTAACGTACCACCGATTGACAAGAATCATTTGCGCCAGTTCCTTTACGTCTTGGGCTTTAATTCAACATGCGTCTTGTCACTCCTGCTTTTTAATCCCCTTGCAGACTCCAACAGCGTTAGAAAGAATTGTTGAAGGTGTGACTATTTGAAAATGTTCCGAATTCGGAGTGGTAATACGAAAGAACTTGTTGACTGCGTTGTCAATTTACTAACGGCGCTTGAAATATATCACAGAGCTGTTATATAATACCAAGTACGATAAGCTATTAAATATACACATGCACG
Organism: Sminthurides bifidus; assembly: GCA_009872375.1. Classification (NCBI taxonomy): domain Eukaryota; kingdom Metazoa; phylum Arthropoda; class Collembola; order Symphypleona; family Sminthurididae; genus Sminthurides; species Sminthurides bifidus. Next base: position 17,066 of record VRMD01000105.1, read on the forward strand.
TTAGATGGAATTTCATGTGATTCGGTTTTGTTAAAAGTGAATGAGGTAAAACCTTATACTGTTTGCACTGGAAATAAACTAACGGAAATCCTAATAGTGTCTACTCATCCTTTTTCAGTAAAAAGCGAAAGCTTTGTACGACTACGACTTGAAAGCAGACACGACTGTTATTTTTACATCCTCCTTCAGCATATTGATAATGCATGAAGTTCTGCTGACGTTTTTCTTCGTCGCATCAAACTTTATTGAACCATCATATCGCAAAGCAACCAATTTTGAAAACGTTGTAGGTCTGGCACTAAAGTTTATATCGAGCAACACGTGACAACAAAACAGATGTGGTTATGTGTCTGGCTGACATCTTTAAGGCGTTATTTCAATATTGCAGGAGCTTTTTGTCTCGTTGACCATTGACTGACTGAGAGTTTAAATGTATCCAGATAATAGGGAAAATTAATCAGGAAAAAACTGAAAATCAAATTATGCGTCTATTTCTCATGTTACCAACCTCTAAACGATTAGAGACGCCATTAGAGGTGAAGTAAGAAGCGAAGCTACAAACTGCGAAAACTCCAAGGTTCATTCACATGCTATTTGCGCTTGTTTGGAGGTTCGCAGATGAGCTTCTTTTGCCGACATGCACATTTAATACGGCTGCCGAAAAAAGAAAGTACATATGAACGAGCACTGGCGGAGAATATTTCTTGAAGCACCTGTTTGTGGTTTGAGGGTTTTGAGAGTCGACTGATTGATAAAGGTTCTCGATCTTGATTGCTTCAGATCAGGTGTACGGTTATATTTAGGAACAACCGCGATCAAGTACTTCGCAAGAAATGTACATGTATACGAATACATTGTTGGAACTATCTGTTGACGTTTCTCACAGTACATCTGGACTGAACCCACAAATTTTCTAATGACACTGCCCGGTGCAAATCACTTAATGAAATAGCTGTTTCCGATTCATACTGTGTTTCAGAGGAAGAATCAGGTGTAGACGGTAGTATGTATGAATTTGGAGGTCCCGAGTGTTCATAACAAATGCTTTCTTCCTTCAGAATATCCTCATTGCATTTTCTTTGCATTTTTTTTGGTTAACTGCGTGCCTTAAATACCGTCGAATTGTAAGTTGGCAGGACCTACTGTCCTTTAGTTTTTGGTAACTTCAATACGGCAAACCTGTCCCGTAAGTATGGCCCATCTAATAAAACCAACTCAATTCAGTACACGTACACAGGACTATTATATTTGATTTACTGATCATAACGAATTTTTGACCGTTTCAGCAGCTCTTGAACCAGTCATGATTGAAGGATTTGGACCTGTCACTCAAGCCTTATTTGGGACGCTAACCACATGGGGTGTAACTGCTTTAGGAGCTGCGCTAGTCTTTGTTATTGATCTCAGAACGCTTCGAAAGAACCAGGTAGATTTTTCATAAAATTCTGGCATACCTTTTTCGAATAGATTTCTAACTTGGGCTTTTTCGGAGCAAAATTGCAACTTTGACTAATCTTTCAGCGAAGGATAATGGCCATCAGCTTGGGCTTTGCTGGTGGAGTCATGTTATCGGCCTCTTACTTCTCACTCCTAGCTCCATCGGTGGAATTATCCAAGTCACTATGGGAACACTTGCATTTAATACCAGTGTGCTTTGGATTTCTATTGGGTGCATTATTTGTGCATTTTGCTGACATGCTCATTGATAAGCTTGGACTTGCTGGCATTTCTCCAGGCGTGGCATTAGGTATGCGAATCTTGAGTTTGGATTTTAACTGCATTAATACTATCCTGACTAAGACGAATCAGATGACAGATGTGAACTTCTTAATCTTATATTGGATTCAGCTGTTGCCAACACTACTCACGATAGCAAGAAGTTCGATGCTTACGACCATGAAACTGGAGGGAGTGCAAGTTCAGAATCGCCAAAGTTGAATTGGAAAAGGATTGTGCTGTTGATAGTGGCGATTACTGTTCATAATATTCCAGGTAAAACTAATTTGTCCAATCAACAAGGGACATCATTTATTTAGACGTTCTATTTAACATCATATATGCTAAAATATTTATGCTTTTTCAGAGGGACTGGCTGTTGGAGTTGGTTTTGGTGCAATTGGACATAGTCCACTTGCTACATTTTCCTCTGCGCTGTCTTTGACAATCGGAATCGCATTACAAAATTTTCCGGAAGGACTTGCTGTTAGCTTTCCTCTGCTTGCGTCAGGATTCAGCCCGATGAAAGCTTTTTACTACGGCCAGCTTAGCGGTGTCGTCGAACCGTTCGCTGGTGTATTAGGCGCTGTGGGGGTGAATTTATTTGAACCAGTGCTTCCTTGGGCGCTCAGCTTTGCAGCTGGTGCTATGATATTTGTCGTTCTCTCTGAAGTTGTGATAGAAGCGCATCAAAATTCGAGCGTCTTGTCTTGCTGGGCCTCCATAGTTGGATTCGTGGTAATGATGGCGTTAGACGTGGGACTCGGTTAAAGAAGCTCGACAGGTTAAGAGATGCTTAACCGCATCGCACGTGTTGTCATGTCTTCATAAGAGTTGTATTGACGCTGGAACTGAAGCGTTACAAGAGTTTCATTTCTTTAGTTGATGTTCAGTTACAAGACTTTATATTTCCGATTCTTCCACATTCCACTTCTGCTGCGATTCGGCTGACTGACAGACTGAACATGGTTTTGTGGGTGCGATCTATCATGTATTGCCCAGCGTCCCAATGTGATACTCCCATCTATATTTGTAACGAGGTGCAATCAATGTTAGAATACTATAGCAAACGAGCTACTTATTTTAAACTTCCACGATTTGCCTTTTGCCAAACGGGATAGGTAAATTTGGTGCTTAAATTCGGACTTGTTTAGTGAGTAAGGCTTGTCGCGACTTAGCCAGCATTCAGTGCATAAATTTCGGCGCCAAGATTTTATTACTGGCTATGACTCTGGTTGCGCCTAAAGCCGCTTGACTAACCGAAATATTGATGAAATTAAGTTTTCCTTATCGAAAACTCTATTCTATCTCCAATTTAAAGAAACTATCAAGAGTAATAAAGGAAACGAGAATCAAGTTTCACTCCTAGTGCCCATATCCAATGTATACCACATAAATATTAAGCACAAATCGGTTAATTGTTACTATAAATCTAACAGAACATCATCTTACAAGCTGAACCCATGTAAAACGTTGAGTACTAACCGGTGCAGGCACACAGGTAGGTAACAACCAACCCCATAATGTCATTATTACGTCCAATACCTCCAATATTGAGCCTGCCCAGACTACCATAATGTATATATATGATACCTGTCAAAGTCAACGTTTAGCGCACGACCAAATTTGTTATGCGCGTCGCTCAGGCACAGTGGCTCATTAGTTCCTGTTTAGATTAGATATTTACCTCATTATCCGCTTATTTCTTTTCTCTTTGTAAAGTGTTTCGATCAATTGCAAATATTCACAAACAGAGCTCTGTGCTTTCAGACCACAAAAAGTCTCATTTCATGGATTCTCGCCTATTACATCATTGTTAGTTTATTTGGATAACACGATGAATTAGTGCAATATTCTTGCAAATTATTGTGTTAACGGGTGTTCGAGCAAACAACTGAAAGAAAATTTTTTGAAGTTATTGCATTTTAGGAGTTTTAGAGTTACATTTGCAACGTCCCTTTAAATCTCTAAATGTGACATGAGTCACCAGAATCGGTTAACAAAGTTGAGTAGCTGAAGTTCATGCAGTAGTGGGTGCGCCGTCCTTGTAATAAATTGGAGGTCTAAAGGTAAAGCGACTCGTTCTTTTTGTTTTCGAGTTAATTTTTTATGCCCATGAACAATATAGATTATAGATACATGGGCAAATATACGTGTGTGTGTGATGTTCAAGTTTTTCACAATTAGTGCCCTCATTGAAGTGGTTGAATATGAATTTTTGATGCGTACAAGTGTAACTGTTACGGTTATCAGGCGTTGACTTGTTTAAATTGTTTACTCAGGACTTAAGCTTTTGGGCACATATTGCTGAATTCAGCCGTTTATCCATTAAGACGTGATCTGTATCATACATGATTAACAAGTAAGGAATGCAATGCCTATAAAACCAAGATAAGAAAGGACTGAAATAATAGCTCAAAAAATCTGACTGGACTTAGAATCGTCCATATGAGCTGTGGTAGTTTTAAATTTTTCGCTTTTACTGGCTTCTACGAGAATGCACATTTGGTTATCCAAATTTCTGCTGCTGAAATCGTTAGGAAGTGATAATAACCACACGAGATGAGGTTAAGCTTTAAGCCTACGTTTAGGCTTAAGACGGGCAATATACGGGGATTTAGGTGATGTCTGATGCTTATTAAGACCAATGCAGGTAATCGGACAACGGTCGTAAAAGTTTGCTGTGCTCGGTTTGCCAGTGCTCTCCTTATTCCCGTGGATCTGATGGAAAAAATAACATGCTTGATCACAGGCAATTAAAGTTTTTTTTTTAGAGATTAGTTTAGACTTCAGAGAGCAGTTTTAGAGGGGTCACAACAAGCGCTGTAATATATACAAGCTTGCACAGATGGGTATGTGTGTTTGATTATACCAGTATTTTGTGGATGCTCTTGTGGTTTTACTTTTTGTGGTTATAGGAAAATATCAATGAGTTGTTATAACTGAGCGCCACATCCTGGTATGGAACTGTAATTACCGCGCAGTTTTGTGATGAAACACCTTCATGGTGTAAAGTAGCAAATTTTCGCTGCTGTAATCAGCCATCACATTCAATCGCATCTTTGCGATCAGTTTATCTGTTAGCAGATTATGTGTAATGACAGAATAGGTATGCAATGCATTCATATTTGACTGGGAAGAGCAAAACCGGTGTCATGTTCAACTCGAATAGACTGGTATGGCATACTAACCTTGAAAGGTTCAGCTAATTGATCTCACGGATGTGTTGCAGGTTTCCAAAATCCATTAGAACTCCGATAAAATGATGAATAAGCTGGCCCGTGAGTTCCGAAAACTCAAGCCTTAATGAGGGAAAACATAACGTGTGATCTCATGCGGAAAGTTAGCAACGTGTACCATACCCCTAGTATGAAGTCTGATCGTGCCCATGCTTTTCAAATCTCTCACTCTGGTGTACTGGTTTCAATATTTTGACTGATTGGAGATCGCGGTAATCAAATACCGATTCGGGAACGTCGGATTCGTATAATTAGATCAACGCTCTACTTTTGGTTGAAAAGCATCATTGTAGCAATACTCCACTAATGTTTTTCAAACGGAATGCCAATCGTTTAAACTACATCCAAAATTGATCCGCCGTCGCAACAGAGGTACAGCAAATTCCAAAATTATGAGCATTTACGTTTAACTTATGACTTGTGTGGCCAATTTTATTTCATTCATAATCTTCCATTTCAGAATTTCTTCTCGAAATTTCATACTGCTCGCTTTCCGCAAAGGGCGAAAACTTCTGTCGTGTTCTGTCTGTACTGTAGCCACCCGCGTTAATTTTCGTCGTAAAAAGATGGGCCCTGGAAGTTATAATTCGAGTGTGTCTGAGGGAAACTGCCGAGTGTGTATCAGCATTACAAAGTGGTTGCCTGTAGCTTTCATCCTTATAGTGATCTCTTGGTCCTATTACGCTTTTGTGATAGAGGTATTTGTTGATGCAAAACTTAAAGGGAGACTCATTAGGTGGTACTGAAAGGGGGCCAAATGTATACTTACTTGCATTTATAGGTTTGTTTGGAATCCATGCAAGAATTGTGGCTAAAAATTTTTTCCCTGGCTGTGTATCACGTGGTGACAATACTATTTCTCTGGTCATACTGGAAGACAGTTTTTACAGCTAGCTCTAGAGTGCCCAGAAAATTCAAAATACCTCAAGGTAACGAGCAAACTGCCTATTTGGATCACTTGTCATTTTGGAGTCCTTTTGATGAGCTGTTTTTTTCGATCCTAGCTGATGTTGAGCACATGGAAGCAGCAACCCAAGAGTCGGAAATAAAGGAAATATTGGAGCGCATTGTCCGTCAAAACGAATTGCCAGTCCAGACTCGCACAAATTTAACGCAGTTGCGTTACTGCGAAAAATGTCACATTATAAAGCCGGACCGTACGCACCACTGCAGTGTCTGTGGTTACTGTATTTTGAAAATGGATCACCACTGTCCCTGGGTCAATAACTGTGTCTGTTTCGACAACTACAAATTTTTCATATTATTTCTGGCATATGCGTTTCTGTACTGCTTTGTAATTTTTACGTTTTCCCTACGGTATTTCATTGAGTTCATGCAGGACGGTTCAATCGGGAACAAAAAGTTTCATGTTTTGTTCGTCTTCTTTGTAGCCGTAATGTTTGCTATTAGTTTAGCGTCTTTGCTGATATACCATCTGTATTTAGTGACCAAGAACAGGTCAACATTGGAGTCATTTCGATCTCCTATATTCAGTCACGGACCTGATAAGAGAGGCTTCAACTTGGGATCGTACAAAAACTTTCTTGAAGTTTTCGGGGAAGATAAAAAGAAATGGTTTTTGCCTGTTTTCTCAAGTTTGGGCGATGGAATTTCTTTTCCCACACGACATTGCATTAACACAGGCAATGGTCCATACAACTCTATAGATACAACTGAATCATCCGCCGCTTCTGGGTAAGATTCTTAAAGGCGTTTCATTTTGCAAATTTATACTAAGAAAACTGTGGGAACGTAGACCCTTAAGTGTCGGAATTTTCAATTGCTATTGCAGATCGCCAGATCTCGTTCAAGTCAAGGTGGAAGCAAGATCAGGGGCGTCAGATCCTCATAACCCGAAGCCCATTGGAGCATCAAAAAAATCGCCACTAGTATACTTTTAAACAATATTATTACTGTTATTAAAGCCCCAATAGTGGATTTGCGGTTAATACATCTGACACAGCGCTCCTTTCAAGAAATCTTGTTAACTGAAAGCTCCTTACTTGATGGTCCACTTCTCCGTAACTAGTGTGAAAGGAACAATTCCTCTTTATATTGATTTGCTGTACTTAAACCGTTGTGATGCTTGATTCCATTTGTTCAGTTGTACTTACTTGCACTGTTATCTTACTCCAACTTAAGAGTGATAACCACTATGTTTTAGCACAATTTTGCAATAGTTACAAAAGTGCAATATGATTCATAACAATGTATGGAAAGTCCGTTATCGTGAGACATTATTAATATTCTGGACCTTTAGCTAACTTGCATAAAACCATGATGAGCAAGCCCTATAACCATTTATTTTAGGTATGACTATTGATTTTGTTCTTAGTACCAAAGAAATTCCTATTAAGTTGCGTTAGCTTTCAGCCGTCCACTAGTGTTCTGCGTATACTTGAGCCCGTTAAATGATGTAACCCACACTTATAAATATTACAGAATTCTACTGGTTTGTATTCCTGGATGTGCGAAAATAACTATTTATACATTCTTTCATTCTTCAGGCTGTAGACAACCGATTAGCGTTGAAAATTTGCCAAAGTCGAATAGCAAATGGTGAAAGCAGCAGATGGTCTTGTTTTATGAAATCATACCACTTCCATTCCGTGCACCGAAGCCAGACACTAAAAAGGAATGTGGAATGCAGTCTGTGAAAATCTGCATATTTTCTTTTCTTGTGTGATGGGATTGTGATTCTTGCTCACAACTAGGCCACTCGCCTTCTTTGACAATGGTTGTAAGGTAGAAATTCAGATGAATAGCGAGTGCGTGATTTTTTTGCCGTTATTCTGGAACTTTTTCTATATTTACCTGCTTTTATTAAGGTAGCAATATAAAACGCCGGACTTCTCTTGATACACTTAAGAGCTCAGTAAAGTACTTCTAAAGTACTAATGCAAAACAAGTCAAGCCTTACTTAGATATTGCGGGTTTACTTTCTTCGACCCCTTTGTCTTCCTTCAACATCTCTTTCTTTTCAGATTTTGTTAGTTCCTTCTTTTCGGCATCCCGATTAGCCAATTTGTTGTTAATGAGATTGTGCAGGGCGATAATTGAACGACACAACGCAGTTGAATATACTACCAACATTTGATCATTTGTTTTGACGAACATTGCCTTCACAAAATCGGGGTGCGTAATGTCCGGAAGAAGGTTGAATATATCTTGCAACTGGTATATAATTTGATGATTCACCGGTAACTCTCCCTTTGCAACCTATTGAAACCAGATGGAACTTAATCAACTCCCGCAACAACAAGCGCCGAAACTAAATTGTCGAGTCCAATTAATGCGCCCAACTAACCTGCTCCAAGTAATTTCTGATATCCCCCAGCTGCGACGAAAGACCACGTAAGCCTTGCAGCTGGTTGGTGACTCGCTGAGATAAGGTTCCAACAGTGGTATCCTTGATGTCACGCAATAGATGCTCCACGCCGACTTCTTCAGCTTCTTCGGCGCCGATTTCGCTTGGAACATGCTCGAAGGATTTGCTGGTAGGAGTACCATCCTGGGAAAGTGAAAGCGTAATAGTAGCTAATCGTTCAGTGCATGGGTAAGTCATATAAAGTCAGGCAAACTCTTACCTCATGGACCTCTTCTACTGCGCGGTACGCCTCAGTAGGCAATCCAAGTGCCCTGGGCTTTGCATCAATTATGACCAACACCGAAGATGGGCAGTAGTTGCGAATGAGTTCGTTTATTTTCACATCATTCTGATGTAGTTTAGGCCCCGTATGATACCACCCAACAATTTTTTCACGAGCTGAAAAAAAGACTAGTTTTGGAACAAACATTTTTTAGCCTAAGATTTGCAGAAAAAAATGTGCTTTTCGTTCTTACCATTTACTTTCTTAAACATCGCTGCCATGTTCTCTAGATAGTCATGATCCAAGAACCACACGTTTTTATCTTTATCATCTTCATCAAAGGGGACTACGGATAAGAAAATAGCAAGAAATAATGTTCCTCAATGTTACGCATTTCTCACTAAATCACTTCAATGCATTCAATAACTGTAACACGTAACCAAAATTCACCTGCAAAGCTATTCGACACATCAAGCACTCCTTTTGAGCTCCAAGAGCCCAGCAGAACTCCAACTACACGTTTCTGACTTCCTATTTTACCCATCCGATTAAAGTGATCAACGACACTTAGCAGAACAAGCGGATGAATAACCACTTTTTCAACGTCTTGACCCGTCATTTTGATCTAAGGAATCGAAAAATAGCACCAGTCATTGGAATAATTGCTTGTAATAAATAGTTTAGCCTAACCGAACTTTGACCAATGTGAAATACTAGGTGCAGTAAAAAGCAAGTAATTCTGTAAACTTTTTATTGCTTTTAGTGAAAACACCGGCTTACCCAATTATTACGTTTCAATCCCGGTACAACTTACGGTACAACTTATCGTCTTCTACGTTGAATTGTTACGTAGTAACAACTAAATGTCTCTGCAAAATACACAAAACGTTAATGATTGATGAAACGTCAAATTATATTACGACACTAACATTTTATTTTTAAAAAGGTTTTGTTTCTACCTATGGAGTAAGCTTTTATCAATTCAAGTGACGGTGCAGAATCTACGACAGATCATTTTGGAAGTACATACTACACTATTTGTCAAAGTGCAAAATTAATATGGGACACACGCAGTTTCAGGGAATCCGTACATATATGCGCTTTATTTCTTATACTATACGAAAGTGTTGTATACTCCAATATATACTAGGGAATCATATGCGCACATAGTTGCGCTGTACTATATCCAAAACTTTCGTACACTTTACGTACATGCATACTAAATTGTAATTTTGAATTTTCCGCTTCAAAACTCTATGCTACACAAATGAATCATCACGCGTCGAAAAAGTTTAAAGAGGGAAGTCCTTATTAGCATTACATGTATAAGTTCAATTAGCGATCACAAAAACTCATGTATTTAACTAATTATTCCTAATTCAGGCATATGGAAAAGTAACACTTAACGCATTCAGTATCTCTGTGCGCTCGTATGTAGTATTAGCGTATATATGTCACATATGCACCCAACGACCCAACCAAGATTCGTATCCTGCGCCAGACTTTCTGGATATTTTATATGTACACACAGGTACTGTGCATTGTAATAAATAAGCGATTAATTGGCGGCCGGTGCGACTCTTTTAAGGGATAAAGACAGCCCACGACACTGTATTTTATTCTGCCGGCTGTGGAAAGTCTACAAAGCTTGTTTGAAGCAGACTTAAAAATTGACAAAAAAGTTTTTATCTTGCCTGGTGACGCTATTCTTATGTTGGAGGCAACTAATTTTTTAAAGTTGACTGCGTTCAACTTCGGCGTTAAACAGACTTCCATCCCATCCATAGTTGTTGCCACGCATGACAGCCTTTACTAACTCTTATTAGCTCTCAACCGTTCTAGACAATTGTGCACGAATCGGTGGAACTGGGTATCACACTTTTAATTTTAATTTTTCCTATAGAATTGGAAAGAACGTGCACCTACCAGCGAATAAATTAACTCATCAGCGTGCCTGTATGGATCCTTCAGATTTTAACTACCACCCAATCCACTGTTCAGTTTTTATTTAATAAACCATTGCACACGGCAGCATCGATTGCAGTAGAATTGCCTGCTGAAGTGGTTTGATCTTGTACATTATATCATGGACTTGTTCTGTGAATTCTTCTCTGGAATTTGAACTTAAATACGTTTATCAGATAGCTGTCTACAAAAAATTAGTTGAAACGCTGTGTATGTTTAGTAGCAGTTGAAATTGTACGCATTGTGCAGTTGTTCGAAGTCTGAGAAAGGCTGTTAGAACTTTAGGCGGTCGTGAAGTGTACCGGTAAGTCATTTTCTGAAATAAACACGTTCTTAGGAGTACTCTTACGATCTAGAAGTGCTCTCCTTTCATCAATGTAGCATGAAGCTAGAAGGCACTTAAGGAGAATGCCTAGGTTCATAATTCAAAGTTGAAAAGATTCTCTAAGCCTTAGCCCTCTCAGACGGATACCGAGTGACGACGAAAGTGCATGGTGGGACCATTATTTTCATGGTTCTTCTGTCTGAATTATTGCAGCTGCGTGAAACCACCATCAGCACCGTCACTTTTGAAACACGTATCTTACAGAATTATTGACGATGGCTGAGAGAAGATCTCATTCCCCTGAAAAGCGGATCGAAAACATGTAAGTTAGGCATTTGTCAATCTTAGAATTTTATTCTCATGTTTTTGCGTAATTTCACTTAGTTTCGATTTTTATTGGGACGACTTGGGTTTGCAGTCACTTCCATGAAGCAGAGGATCGGGACGGGTTTATAATTCGTGAAGGGAAAGAGGTTGTGAATATATTTCCGAGCCGATCCAGCCAACGGGCACCGACTTCGAAGCTTAAATTTAGGAACTTCGTAGACTACCAGTGGGATTTTGATCATGGAAACGGAAGACTGATATCTACTCATTACAGTGGAAAGTACATCGCATATGTCTTGAAAGTTTCTGGCGTTGGAGCCATCAGAATTCTAGATCTCGAAACAAATGAGCGGGGTGTAATGAAGGGGCACAAATGTCTGATCAAAGACCTGGAGTTCATTCACAAGGCTGATCAAATGTTAGTAGGATACGTCGATGAATTGGGAACTGTGTTCATCCAGAAAATAAACAAGGATCCTACAACAAGAAAATTATTGTAAGAAAAATGCTTTTATTGAATTGAATCTTCAGTATGTCTTGCTGGAATTATTATTCTTTCAATTCAAAATATTCGATACTGCACATTGCATTTAACTGACTCTTTAAAAATATTCCAAAATGTATTGCAGCACCACTCCACTTCTTCAAATTAATCTGCCTGAAACCGAAGCGGTGAACAAAACGGATTTGCGACGATTTATGTGGTGCAAGTATGTCCCAGATGAAAGCGCCGAGCTTGGTACACCAAAGGACTGTGCTTACCATTTTGCTGTCTGTCAAAATGATGTGGTAAGTTAACCAAAATCAATTAACAAAAACAATTTTGAGATGTAGCTTTGTCGTTCTCAACTGGAACTTGTTGCTGTTTAGGTCCATGTGTCAAATTTGCTGCAAATAACCCAGCAATATGGAGAAGGAATTCATAGTTTGACGTCTTTGAAGGAGCATTTCATGATTGTTGACGCTCATTCAGGAACGGTGATGGATGCATCCTTTGCTCCTGACGGTACCGCACTAGCTACAGCCAGCAGAGATGGCACTGTCAAGTTTTTTCAAGTATGTGACACATTTTGCTTGTTAAATTTTGTTATTGTTATCATGAGAGGCTGATTTTATTGGTGCATAGGTTTACATGATTGGCAATGAATCGCCTCGCTGCCTTTATTCTTGGTCACCACATGATGGGCGGCCGGTTGGCAAAATATTTTTCCTAGATGATCACAATATCAAAGCCTCTTCCGAGTAAGTTTTTTCGATCCATGTATTTTTTGCATAAAATTTAATGACGGATAATGTACGCCAAATTTAGTGCTAATCCATTTGTAATTTAAAAATTCTTTTGCAGTTCTCAGTATTGGAAGTACATGCTGACTGCCATTGAAAACATGAGCGAAATAAAACTTTGGACGTGTAAAACTTGGCAGTGTTTACAAACCGTGAAGTTTGACTCCCCATCACCAACTCATCTTCGGATGGACATGGATATCACTGCACACTACCTCGTCATGGGGGACGTCCATCGGAAAGTATGACCCCTTATTCAGAACTTTTTTAACTTACAAAAGGAAAATTTGATTTTACGATGTCTATTAGCTATGAAAATGTTGATTATAGGTCATGTTCATTCTGCATTTAATTCATGATGATGAAACAGCTAGAGTTGATTGGGTATCGGAATTTTCTCTACCGAATAGTATGCTGAGTTTTAACGTCAATATGGCAAGAGTGGCGAAGGAACTCGACGTACCTCGGCATTTGACTGATTTCGGTAAGATTTTTAGATGGCTTTCATCTCTTGTGTGAATATGTATTAAGTTATTACTTAGGATACTCTGGCTGCGATTAGCTAATCTATATTTGCACATTTAACAGACAATCAGCCGCATACTGTAGTTGAAGTTTACTTCGTTCAGTCCAAATCGTTGCAACAAGGAACAGCAATTTTTCCGACACCACAGAATGTTCCGCATGTAAATGGCCATAACAGAATTTCATTCAATGAGGAAGTTGCTATTAAAGACTTGCAGGGAACTACAGGTTTGTATAGTTTGAGTACAAATATTGTGAAATCCAAGTTTTTGAACCCATAAAAACAAATGATTTCATGTAGGTGATGTGGATTCTGAAGAAGCAATGAATAAGGACGCTCTGAAGCAATTGCAGTCTATGGCAAGCACAATAGGACTGGTTAAAAAGTCTAGAAGCCCTTCACCGGCACCTCATTCTCAACTACCTGCAAAAGTGGAGAAAATGACGGCAGAACTAAGCAACTTAATAGGCTTACCTGTATCTGGGTCTAGCAGAAGACGGTCTCCATCTAACAATAGAACCCCAGAAGTTTTGAATGTATTTGCGAGTCCCCAGCACCATGTAATAATTTCCAAATCTTCTTTTTAAGTCGCTGAAATATTGCCTCATCTGTAAATGATCTGTAAATGATCTTGATTGCTTCCACTTCTTTCAATAGGATGCCAGGCAAGTGGGATCTCCTGTTTCACCGACTGTGTTAAAGAATGCAAACCTGCTACCTGAAGCTGCTAAAACATCTTCATCTTCGAGTCCAAGCAGAGAAGTTGAAGAGATTATGAGCCCAAAAGCGACAAACGAGCTAGGAAACCGTAGTCCAAGTGTCGATGGGGCCCTGCGCGCGTCTCCTTTGGATGCTGATTTCAGTCAAGAGGAAAATGATCGTGAATCTCCAAGTGACGAAAAAGACGCACGGTTGTCAAGTAATGAATACTCGCCATTTGCAGCTACCAATCAACTTCAAGGCAGAATCAGTGGAGATAATGTTTCTCCTTCCATACCTCTAGTTGTTGAAAATATGCAAAATATTACAGAACTGCTTAAAATCCAAGCGCTGGAGATAAAGGTGAATTCAAAAATATTTTCACATAGGAGCTATTTGAAGGCCTAAATATATTTGGGTTATGCTGAAACTGTATGACTAGCTTAAGTATTTTCTTGATTTTTTTGTAGGATCTTCGAAGAGACATTAATGCAATGACAGTTTCGCACACTCAACCGGGTCGGAATGAAGACGAGCGAATCTTCGACAAGTACATGTCGCTCAACCAATCGCAGATGTCGAGAATTGAGGATGCACTCAAAACTTTAGAGCTCATGGTAATGATAAAAACAACACCCGTTAACAGTCAACTTAATGCTATATAGGCTACATGTTTTCTTGGTACCAGGAAAGACAACGATTCCCCCAAAACAACAACCCAATACCGGCAAACATAGCGGATGTTCTAGCGACGAGCATTGGCCATGTTATAAGAACCGAGCTTGACACAATTGTTTTACCAAGTAAGAACTTATGTCCAGTTAGTACTGAGCAAGTTGGTTTTAGTAGATGAAAAGTAATTTTAAAATTTTTTGTCTTAGACTTGATAAAGTCGTTTGACCCTACTCGTAAGCAAGTTGCTCAAGAAGTAAGCAAGATCGCAGTTACAGCTGACGAAAGAATGCGCCAAGAAATTCGGCAATTTGTTCAAACAGAGGTAGTCATCTATAACATTTTTTGGTGAGTTTAATTTCCATTTTTCCTGAATATAATACCAAATCTTTATTTTAATGCAGGTATTTAGGAGCACAATTACTTCAGAAATGAAAGCAGTTATGAAGCCATTATTTGAGAGCGCACTAGTGGATACTTTCCGGAATCAACTGATTCCAATGTTTGAGAAAGCTCTCCAGACTGTTTTATTGCAAATAAATGAAACCTTTGCGAAAGGATCTCGAGATTGTAAGGACTTCAAATTCGCATTAACATGCATTTTCGTGTATAGAGGTAATTTTAATTTTTAAATTCTCTCCTGAATCTGTTTTTCAGACGTGGATCGCTTACAAGCAACTGTAGAAACTGTGAAGAACGTAAATCAAGATAAATCTCAAGCAGCGTTGACGAATCAGTTTCTATCACTGCAAGACACCTTAACAAGTACATTGCAAGTGGAAATGGAAAGTCAAATGCTCCGAGTGATTCAAAGGTATTGGTTCAAAAGAATTGCTTGAGCATGCATTAGCATCGGCTGTGTTTTAACCGATGGTGTTGATTTGAATTATATATTTTTTAGTTTGCAAGGAAGCGTTGTGAAGCAATTGGAAGATTTTATGGCGAAGGAAATTGGTCGACTTTTTCGAGAGCAACAAAGATTCTTTGAATCTTCTGTGGTACCTCGTGCATCAACTCCTGCCTTATCAGTATGTTCTGAGCAATTTGGCAATGATCCTGTACAACTTCAGAAGCAAATGATGGCATTAGTAGCCGCGGGAGAAATTAATGAAGCTTTTAAAACGGTAATAAAGCATCAATTTTAAATAAGTTTTTTTTACTGTGAGAGGTCACGAATTGACGTGCTGCTGCAATTTTCAGGCTGTGAACAGCGGCAACTTGAACCTTCTTATATATCTCTGCAATAAGATACACCCAGCTAAAGTTTTCAACTCAACATTGCCTCTTCAAACTCATTTGGCTATTATTCATCAAATGTCTACGGATCTGTCTGGACATACAGAAGTGAAGATGAAGTAAGTTAAAGTACCATAATTCATTTGGAAGATTATTTAGCTGGTTTGTTTTGAAATACATGAGCCGAATCACACGAATATCAAATACGCTATTTGTATCTTGCAGTTACCTTCAAGCAGCTGTCAGTGCTTTAGATCCTAGTGACACTAAAGTTCAACAAAGTATCGCCCGGATACTCCCAATATTCCAGGGCAGTGTGAAGAAGTTTTTTGCAAAAAATCCAGACAATAAGTATGCAAATGCGATCAAAATGATGGAATTAGCATTTTTGGGTATTGGTGGCGCAGCAAGAAGTCAAGGTGGATCCTCTAGCGAAAGTAGTCAGAATCAGAGTTTTTTCAATTTTGGGAATGCTATCAAGCATGAAACGTAAATGTTTTTCATATGGTTCGCTTTCTTAACGAAATGAACTTTCTTTTTGCAGTAATGCGTTTTTAAGAAGTTACGCGTGTGGTGCATTACACCTCACATTTGTGATGGTTGGCTCTTCATAAGTGATGATAGTTGTACCCTGTTCGATGATAATTGATTCAATTTTTGTTAATTGTCTGCACTTGCGATTTAAGTACAATGAAAACTTATGTTTGAAAAAGATATACCCAGTAAGCAATCTAGCGTGATCGTTTTGTATTGATAAGACTTTGCCCTGGGTACTTAACCAATGCTGACGCTCAGCTGTTATTACCAGCATTCTCAAAATTAGGAGCCTTGCGTTGCCACAGTTAACAATGTAAGGTAGTGACCTCAGTATCGTCGTATAAGAGTTAGCGCCTAACTATGACTTCATGATCCCAAGATTGCTATGTTTTTTAATACGACCGATTAAAAATTAGAATACAGTATGACATTAACAATTATGTTGAACTGGTTTTCATGATCGTATTCAGCTCTTATCAGTAGCTGCATTTCGAACAATAACATACACTCCTTGCACAGGGCCATTTCGTACGATGATCGGCATGTCGGGATGGTCAGAAACAGCAGGTTCGTCTTTTGATCGGTGTAACTTCTGTTCAGGGAGGTGAGAAACGTGCCTGCTTCCTTCATTTAGTGCAGATGATCCACTTGTGGTTGAGTATGTTGAGGAAGAAACTGTTTGGTAATCGTTGTGCTGACGTAAATGAACTCGCAGGCTGTCTTCTCTTGCAAATGCAGCTTTGCAGGTCCCGCATTCAAATAATTTGGCCACGTCAGGTTTCAGCAGTCCTCGTTTCCTAGCTGGATTAACGATGACAGTAAGATTGCCACTTCGCGTCTGCTTTAAGTCTAAAACTCCTTTTAAGTCTTTGTGCTCTTCTTGAATGTGTGCCTGAAAAGTTTCTATGGATACCAAAAATTTCATAAGGTATTAATTGAAGTCCAGTCTAAAGTTTTGATGAAATCTTTCACTAAATAATACTCACTAAGTGTATCACATTTAGCTTTGCAATACTTGCACGCGTACTGATACGGCAACTGGCTTTTCTGTGGCTTAGGTTTCCGCGGTTGCTGGTTTCGGCCGGATTTCTTCGCTGCTTTAGCTTTGCTTTTACCAGCTTCTAAGCTGCTACAAATTGCATATTGTTCGGGTTCCTTTGAATCAGTGGAGTCAATTAGAGGCGGGGCGATGGCTTTAGTCACTCCTGATACTTCCACAGTGTTTTGTTGAAAATCAGGTGCTTGCAGAGAAATTGCGCTCGAAAATTCATGCATTCTCCTAATATGTGTCTTAAGATTGCATTTTACTGCAGATCGGTACGGGCAAAGGAGGCAAGCGTGAGGCTTTTCTCCTGAATGAAGACGAATGTGGCGTTGTAAGTCTGATTGAGTTTTGAAGGCTGAAGAACAACTGTCATGGCGACAAGCATATGGAGTGTCACCTGTAATCAAATTGATAATTTTTGTTTGAGTCAAATCATCAAAGGAATTTGAACAAACGTTGTAATTACCATCGACTCCAGAAAACATAATAAATACCTGTATGATGCCGCAAATGTACAACAAGATCTGCATGTCCTTTTGCTTGGTAAGGACACAGTTGGCATCTGAAAAGCATATATTATATCATGAGGATGCTTTAAACTGTCACCAGACCATGATTTGAAAACCTTGAGCATCTTCTGCGATTTGGAAAAAAATCCCTGCGCATTGCCAACACGATATTTTCAATTCCATTCCGCTTCTAATCCGTTATAATCTAATTGTTAATGCGTTTAGTTACGCAAAAATGATGAAAATTAAGCCATACTTGAACGGTCTCTCATTCGTGTGCGTCCTAATATGCTTTTTCAATGTCCCAGGATCTGCTGCAGCGTACGAGCAATGGTCACACTTGAAAGGACGAACATTAGTATGAGTCATTTTGTGACTTTTCAGCTTGTCAAATCGACTGAAACACTTAGAGCATACAGAGCACTGAAAGGGTTTCTCGCCTACACAATAAATACATGTATAATGTGTAAAGAGATGAATTAACATGTACTGGCTGAAATAATGAAGTGCTTTTTCCGGATCATATACATTTACACATACCGGTGTGTTTACGCATGTGACGGGCTAAATCCTTTGCGTGAGGAGTAGAGTAGGTGCAACTTTCCACTGCACAGAATCTTCGCTTTTTCTGACTAATTTTCGCCGAAGTAACTGCTCGCGCTGCTAAATACACAAGTTTAATTTTTGAAATTGAATTGTGTTACGTGTTCCAAAAGTTTACAGCAGTTTCAGTCATACCAGACTTCTTGATGACATTGGTGCCCTTTGGTTTTCTTCTTAATTTTGGCTCTATGTCCGGGAGCATGTAGTCATCCAATGAATTTACGGCTGACGATGCATTTTCCAGCTCGACTATCCCTTCACTTTTGTCATTCAGCAATTCGCCCAGCTCGACATTCGGCAAAGGTTGCAGTTCCTGGATGTCACTGACGTCTATGTCTCCAAATGCTCCAAATGACGCTGAAACGTCTATTTCATCAATTCCGCAGCCGCCGTCTAAAGTACTCATTGTTTCGTTTTTAAACACTTATAAAGTCCTTTTAGACTAATCTATTAAAAATCCAGTCAGCAGCAATCAGCAGGCATGATTTTCCAATGCTGAAGCTACGATATTCTGTACGACATCTTGCAACTCGTCCAGCCCTAATAGATAACTAATAAGTAAACCCGCCTTGGCACTCAATTCGTTTCTTAACCACGGGACTTGTCCTTTCAGTTTCATATGATTCAGACCATTAAATAAACGGTTGATTATCAACCGTGTTCATTGTAATTTGTAAGTATGTGTTAGAAGGGCAAGGCTGCAAGCAGACCATGGTTCATTCGGATCTGTGTAACAAGGCGTACGTGTTGCACCTTCTAGATTCTAGATCCTGTACTGGAATTTTTGCACCATTTGGCTTAATTAATGCTTACAGCTAAGGTGTAAGCAAACGAATAACTAACTTAATGTTCAGAAAGATGACTTGACCATGTAGATCCATAAAGGTCTCAAAATACACTTGTCAGCTGTAGAGGCGACGTGCTTTTTTCGAGATTTTATCCTCTATGGTCATGAGCGCTAGAAACTTTGAATGTCACGGCGGGTAGAAGTGATGCGTGACACATGAATCAACCCTGCAACACATATAAGCGAGGTTAGGGCTATAGCGGCGGGGCTAGCAAGGCGTATGCTTGGCCTGACGGGGTTGTGCATAAATGTTTTGGGCTGGCACGGCTGCTACAGACGCAAGACGCAGCAGCTATATTCGCCACAGTGAAGGAGGGAAANGCGGCTACATTAGCCACAGTGAAGGAGGGAAAGAGCTACGTGATGTAGGGCTGGAATGGGAGACACAAGCTAGAGCTTGTACTGGAGACATTAGATGAGCATTGTTGCTGCGGAGTATCAGACCCAGCCATGTTGGTGTGATAAAAGGAAATTAAAAAGGGAGTATAAAGTGAAGGAATTTGATTAAATTTGGTGAGAATTGATTATTGCTAGGAAGAACGACTATGAAAGAAGTTGTTGGAAGTGGAAAATAGTGATTTTGAGGAAGAAGGAGTGTTAAAACTAGAAGGAAAAAAAGGTGAGTAAGACGACATGGTTTGTATTTATTATACATGACTTGTGGTTGAACTTTGTTAGATGGACTAGAAGAAGTAAAAAAGAGGATGAGGTGGTGATTGTAAATCTAGTTAAATGTTGAACATTGTTTCAGGATCTCAATCATCACTAGGTTGAAACCGCAATGAGTGACCACGAAGATGAAGCCGGGTCGGAAGAGGCGTAAGTTCACAATTACGAGCTATCACAGTGATACAGAATAGAGAATTGATACAGCTAAGTAATGCGAAAGTTATATTTGTAGACTAATAGCAACACATGTAAATATTTGCAGTTACGAAAGCGACGAAAGTACCCTAGTGAATGAAAAAGATGAGTATCTTAATATTCAAGACTTGTGCGGGGAACTGGCGTTAATGGTACAATCCGAGTTAAATGCGGAAATAAGTGCCCGGCGTGAAGACGGGATAAAAAGTACGTTGGTCTGGAAAGCTGCAGAAGAAGGAAAAGAGGAAGCTCGTCTATGTGTGAGAAATAATAAAGTTCAATTCCGGCAACTAGAAGGACTGAAAAGCGGTGGACTACTTTTGCTAGAGTTTATTGATAAGAAAACTGGTCGAGCACGGGAGATGTGGGCTGATGTAAAAGAAGGGCCGGAGGAGGACTATTTATTCGCCACCTTGTCTAGACGAGTGAAGAAGATATGCAATGGGACCAACTTTGACGACACGACCGAATTCACCATAAGTGAAGCGACGACAAAGAAGGTGGCCGACCTGATGCAAGTGTGTCTAGATCAATTAAAAAATGGCAGAACTAGGATGCATGTGGATTTAGTAAATGTCCTTTTGGGAGCCGCAGTGAATCCTGACATGCCATATGCCGGTCCTGACCCTAGAACATTGATTATTGAAGGGTTACCAGCGTTAAATCCAAGTCAGGTGAGTGTTGCATTCAAATAACAAACTAGTTCAAATCTTATGCTGTTAATGAGGCATGAGGTGATAATTGAGGTCATATGCATGTTTGTAGATGGAGGTTGTTAACGCATGCTTAAGGAGAAGGTTTGCACTAGTTGAAGGGCCCCCAGGAACGGGTAAAACAACCACGGCAGCTGCACTAGCGTTCTTTATGACTAGATTGTGCAACGATAATGTCAATGATGTGAAGAAAGTAGCCTTGTCGGCAGCAACTAATGTTGGAGTCGGGAATCTAGCTGCTGCGGTTCAGAAAACGGGACTAAAAGTGATTCGGTACGTGGCGGAAGTCCACGAAAACGATGAATTTGACGACGAAGTACCAGTTGCATCCTCAGTATTCCGTCTGAATGAAGATTACGAACGTGTGTACAAGAGAATGGAAGTCGCAGCCCTGTTGAACCAGCACGGGGAGAAGCAAAACTTGGCACAGCAACTACTAGAAATAGAAGCCGAAATTGTGAAAGAGTACGACTGTATAGCCGGGACTCCGTATTGTCTTGCGAAGCGAGCAGCAAAGAATAGTTTTTCAGTGGTCATCATGGATGAGAGCTCTCAGCCCACGGAAGCGGAAGCGCTATTGGCTTTGACACTTGCTAGCGAAAGAATGTTCTTATTTGGCGACAAAAATCAACTGGGCCCGAGGATTATGGCTGACGCAAATAAGAAGTGGGAGCGCTGTATTTTTGAAAGACTAGTTGAGGTTTATGGTTGCCAAAGATTGTCCTGGCAATACCGAATGCACCCGAGCCTCAGCGAATTCAGCAATAAAAGATTTTACGATGGAGCACTAGTGAACAAAGCAAACGCTGAGCTAGCCGGACGGATTAATTTGCCGAATGGGGCCAATCGAGGAATTTTGATTCATCACAAAGGGTCCACCACTTACCTAGGTCATTCAGCAGTTAATTCTGAAGAAGCTATGGAAATCATAATCCTACTGGAGCAATTGCGACTAGAAGACCGTCATCACGATGTACCTAGCACAGAAGAAGTACATCATGGCAGCACTAGACGCTAGTTTTCCTCATCTTAAAGGAGTTAATGTAGCCACAGTAGATGCCTATCAAGGAAAGGAGAGTAACGTCGTCATTGTTGCTACTAGTCGTACCAACACGGAAAAGATGGGTTTCTTAAAGGAGGAGAAAAGAGCCAACGTTGCCTTAACCCGTGCTAAGCAGCTGCTTTTTGTATTCGGGGATTATGATTTGCTCAGGAAGGATAAATTATGGCGAGGTCTAGTACACAGTTGGGAGCACAAAGGGTCCGTTCTTAAGTTTGAAGAGGAAGATTTGCGATACCACATGCAGCATTACGGTTATGATGTGGTAAGTATGCAGCATGTAAGGCTAGTCCATTATTACATTTACTAGTAAAAGGGTTGAAATCTAATTGCTTTTATTACTCATATTAGGCCGGCGAATGGGCATTTACGGGAAGGCTCTTTCCGGGCGTGAGTTTCACCACATTGCTGCACATAGTTAACCGGGTAAAAACAGAAGTTGGGAAACTAGCTTTCGGTAATGTACGGGGTTCAAAACCACAGGCCAGAGCAACTGCGAAGGAAGCCAAGCTGACCGAATGCAGCGAAGCTAGTACTAGCCAGGCTAATGAAGCAAACAAAACTAGCTGTAGCCAAGGGAGTGCAAGTGAGGGAGCTAGTTCTACCGAGGTTGAAACAGTAGCGGATTTGCTGTTACCAGCTGAAAGGCTTGTGGGCACTTTCTTTTCTGCAAGCGTTATGAGAGCGTTGAAGGAGCCTAACGACGATTAACTATATGGTGGCGGAGCACTAATTGGCGCTTGCTTCCGGGATCACACTAGAGTAAGTGTAAAGATAGTATTGAAGCGGTGAAAAACATTACTAGTTATAGCTTATAATTTTACTGGAGGCTAAAAAACAATGATCACGGCTTGTTTCTGCAGGTTTCTTTCCCTCGGTACATCATTAAGAATGATGTCTTGCGAATGGGATTGTATGGGAGACTGCAAAATGAAACTAGTACGCGAATGGTGGTGCCTTCAACTGAGGAATTTAGGAATTAGGATTCTAGTAATTTCTTGCTCCCTAATGGCGACGCGATGCAAGTCAAAGAAATTTTTGTACGGAATGCCTCTGTTTATGCTTCAGGGGAATTTAAAGCTCCACTTGTCCATATTCACTAGTTTCGGCATTACTTTGTCAACTTATTTAACACGGTGGATTTGCATGCTGAATAATTACCTCCTACTAGCCACCACTAATTGCACATTCCCCAAGACCTTCATATTCTCTATATGTGTGATGTTCAAGATTCAGTTCTTCAACAAAGTCTTTCCTAGTTTCCACATAATTGTAGTTTTCGCATTGTTTACTATAACTCGCAGCCGAAATAAACAGGGGTCTGTCCGCACCGGATCGTACCGCAGCTTTTTCTCTTCTTTAAATCACTCCGCTCCCCACATAACTCATGCATCAGCACTCACACGTCATCTACGTCTCGCAAGGAGTCACTGGTTTTCTCTTGCGTATTGCTTTAGTAAGCTCCCACGTATGTAGAAGAACGCACGTTCATTAGTACTAGTCGGCAAAAATTTTCGTTTTCCATGCAATCTTTTCCATATTTTCGTGATTTCTAAAGCGTTTTCTACCACTAGCAAACATTAAAAACCATTATTTCGTATTTTTTTTACTTTTATTATGTCACCCGGTGCTAGAAAACGGACCTGTTCCCCTGATGTGGTGAGTGATTTCTGCCTAACGTTTATTTAGTGCTGTTACTGATTTTCTCGGTTTTCAAACTAAATTCCTGCTTCTACAGTGAATGCATTTTTCCCATCATGTGTGCTAAAGTGTTTCATGTCCCTTGTATGTACTCCAGCTTTTCAGTTAATTCTTGTGCATTCATTTTATGTTCTAGTCCCGTGGACCACCAAAAAAAGGTCTAAAACCACCAGATCTCCCTACTTTCTCTTCAGAGGACCAGGTAACCTTCAAGGCCATGGTTGATTCTTTCTTTGCCGATTGATTGAGCAAACTCTTCGATCAGCAAGAACAGCAGTTCCAACGCCTCTCGGATCAGATACTGCGAATCCTGGAGCAAAAGCTAGGCGAAAATCCGTTTCCACCATCGTCTCCTACAGATTCCTCCACCTCTAGCAGTAAGCCACATATCAGTTTCATTTTCTAGTTACCTTCATACCTAATACCCGATGTCAGGGGTTTATGGCTATCCCGGGGCTAACATCTTTTTCATTCCTTCCAGATGTGGCTGTTGCAATTGTAGAGGAAATGCAGAAGCGAAATATGATTACCAAAACTAGCGGATTTGAGCAAATTGATGACAGCATTGTCGAGGTAATGCTTTACATCTTATTTAAATTATAGTCACATTTTCTACCCTCGACAACCTCTCATGCCAACATAAGTTACACGTGCTCTTCTCTCATTCTGCATGTCTATGTATTTCAGGAATTGCTAGTTGTGAACAAGGGGACCGTCGATGAATATGCCTTGTGTGTACCTCACAGCCTCAAGATTTTCCTTCAAAATGGCCAAACTGTTCGGGGGATTATTAAGGCTTTGCTTATGACGTTCTACCCTGAAAATCAACTCCGTCGGTTCTACCTATCATCTAGAAATGTGAAGCAGTCTCGTATCCCTAATGCTGAACGGCTACCAAAGAAGTACAAGGATACAATACTTGGTAAGGAAAAGCTATCCTATTCCTATCTCTCCTTATATTCCTGTTGAAATTCCTACCAAACCTTACAATTATTCCTTTTTTCTAGCATACTTTCGCGAAGTTTACTACCCCGCTAGAAAGGAACAGTGGAATACTGCCTCTGAAAAACTGATCAGCAAGGAAATCTCCGAAGCATTGCATGATTTTTGGACAAAACACACCAAGGAGACCCCTACCACATCAGCGCATATTACTAGAACCGCAACTAGAACCACAGCTCCAGAAACTGTTCCGAGTCCAATCCCGTCTACAAGTTCTGCAATTCCGTATCAACCACTTAACACTGCCCTCGACCTCAGTCCAGCCAAATCAATTCATCAGCGGGTCCTTTCCTTCTCCGAACACTAGTACGTGACACTGTTACTCAGTACTAGTTGTCATTTACTTCATTACCACCTCATATTTTCCCATGTTGTCACAGTATGTTTTCTACTGCCAATCATCTATTGTTTTCCACTAGCTTTACACTTCAATCATCTCAATTCATAACATTCACTTGTCATACATTTCTTGTCATGGTAACTTTTATATGAAATGCAATAAATAACCGACTAAATTTACCCGGAAGAATCTCAATTTTCTAGGCCAAAATTAATCGTACTCACCAGCCCAAATCAGGACCTGCTGTACCAGGCATAACTGCATGCAATTCATCCATATACCTATGCATACCACGCTATGCCTGCCCCGGTCAAACAATCTTACGCCTAATTTAGCCCTCATTTAACTTGGTTTGCGTTGCCTGCTCTCATTGCCCTAATTCATGCCTGCATCTCACGTCTCCGCCAGCCCTTCTCTCGCACGCCAGCTTCAGGCCTGCGCTCGCACCTCTCCGCTAGGCCTCGTTCACCGCCCC
>VRMD01000106.1:0-42324 GCA_009872375.1 Sminthurides bifidus
TATCATATAAAAATTATTTATTTTCTCCGAATTCAGGGCCCCGGCTTTCTCTTTTTGTCCGTATTCATTGCTTATTTACTTTATATATTCCTAGAAGGGAATCTAGCGATCCAATACTAATGACGAACCACATTGCCCAATCTGTCTTTCAAGTTTTTCCCTCTTCTTTCCTGTTCATCCGCATCGACCCAAGCAACAAAAAGTAGAAATCTACACTGTCTGCGTCTTTTCTAAAAACAAAGCCAATCTAGAGCTAAGCTTTTAACCTGTGTTTTTTCTGCTGTCTGTCCAGTAATTTTTCCTCCAAAGCTCCTGTTTGTCAATGACCGTTGCTTTCCTTGATCTCCTGCTCGTGAACAATTTATCCCTTGATTCGTCTTATCGTGCGCGAGTAAACAAGACATCCGGTGCAGCTTGGAACGGAAACGGGAAATCTGTTCAAATCAATTGGCAAGTCGAGTCGGAGGAGCGGACCAAGTTGTTTTTGCAATAATGGCAGTTGCATCGTATCTTCGTTGCGAAAGAGAAACCAGGTCAGCGCTGTGCGAAATTCCCACGGAGTCGACGGAGTATCCTATGCAGCTATCTGCTGTGGCCGACGAGTTCAATCTCAAGCGTTTCCATTTCACATATGGGCATCATCAAAAATTACATTTGCATGCAGCTCTATCCATTGGTAATTGCATTCGGTGCTGTAGTGCTCATAAAAGCTATTTGTGGGCCATTTGACAATGTTCAGAGACTATTGTATTCGGAGCAAGCTCCTGGCACTGTCTCCAGCCTTTTGTGCAACGTGACGTGCTATAACTTTTCTTCCAACGATTGTTTACTTTAATAAAAGTACATATCATAAAAGAGGTAATCGGCTCGTAAAATATTTTATGGATCATTGCTATTTTTTAGGGGCATATTTTTTCGCCGAGAACGTGTGAATGCACCAGCACCAGGTAAAAGCCTGATAGTGAAGGTTATCTCCGAGATGACAACGTAAATCATATGCTTCGTTTTTTGAACTATTGCACTAACATTCTAAACGGGTGATAATAGTGTTTTTGGCACTGAGCACAGGATTAAAGAGGTAATCGGCTCGTAAAATATTTTATGGATCATTGCTATTTTTTAGGGGCATATTTTTTCGCCGAGAACGTGTAAATGCACCAGCACCAGGTGAAAGCCTGATAGTGAAGGTTATCTCCGAGATGACAACGTAAATCATATGCTTCGTTTTTTGAACTATTGCTCTAACATTCTAAACGGGTGATAATAGTGTTTTTGGCACTGAGCACAGGATTTGCTTTCAAGTAACACGCCAATAATTTTCACCTGTCACCGAATTATAAATCAGGTGTGACAATCTGAGTCTTCGAATGAGCAATTGGGCTTTTACCCTGCAAACTTGGCAACATTTGAATAATGGATGGGCCTTTCGTGCATGCACGGTTGGTATGAGATACGTTCGCTTATGAAACTATGAAATGGTCATAGCTAGAGTTGCATTGTAAGAGATGAATCTTTGTCAAGGAGGGTGACCCCCCCCCCCCCCCGCAGTTTTTCTAGAAATGTCCATGATCTTTCACAACTAGTACGATTTTCACACCTTTACTAACCGTACTTAAATCAATATCGATTCAGTGAACTTGAGCTATATTATTGGGAATGACTCCTAAATAACGGTTCGGACTGTGTACTGGCAAATGAATCCAAAAGAAACAAGTGTTAGAATTCAGCTCGTGCTGAAAATTTGTATCGCCTGACGCTTATTTTCACTAGGACAAGAAGATGTTTAGTTCTATTAGAAATCGAATGAAGATCAACGTTTCGAATTGGAAAAAGTAAGGCTATGCTTACGTGCATACACAAAGTATAGCTTACGAGTCGATACCATATGTTTCTGCCAGGTGAAAACTCATTGCCACGTACGAGGAGTTCGTCTTGGTATGCATAATTTTGAGTACAAGTGTCAGAAGAGGAGAGAAACATGCTTGAGATGCTGTGATGTGCATGTAAAATTTAGTGGAAAAGTAAGAAAGATTAACACGCTGCATAAAAGTTTTTTCGCAACTATTTTTCTTTTGAGCGTAACCTACGCGGTAGTTGGAAAGTAGACGGGAATGAGACTAGTGATCAAAGATACTTCTGGTTGGGTGAAGAAGCTTGTTTTAGTACAAATGATGAAACGCTCAATTTCTGAACAAGGTGAGAAAAGTTCGTAAAAGTGACGAACAAGGGCAGTTTCACCAGCTATGAAAATGAATTGTAGGCTCTGCTCAAGTTGGAATCACTGGGTACAAGTGATAATTCTTTGGGAGCACGGTTGAGTACATTTTGTTATTTTCCCTTACTTTGATGTTTTTTTCTCCAGCACTTGAAAATCCTTTCCATTTATTTCTCAAGTCTGAGGATTGATTCAAGTGGAGCAAAATGTTATTGCATATCATTATGAGCTCTTCCAATAGTAACCATCTTGCCGAGCTCCAGCCGGTGCATACATGGGAGATGCAACGCTTCTTTCAGAAGGAAAGGCGCTAAAAATCGGAGATGCTTCTCTTGACAAGGAAACTATGGAATTGGCAAAATCTTTTGAAACCTCCATTTAATTTATTTTATGTGTGTTCACTTCCTCCTATGTAATCCACGAAGAAGCAAGATAAAGGAGGTACGAGAGCAACGAACGGCGTAGACTCTTCTTCTTCTCCCCCTTTCACGGTTTAACATTTCTCTTACTCCATCCGCGTTCATTTTACTGCTGCATCCGTCCACAGATGCAGTTCCCGCTCCCATCACGAGGGACTGTTTCATTACCTGCCATAAACTTCCATTTCGGTTGCTCACCTTTCCCCACGTTTTACTACCTTTTGGGCTCTCTCTTTCGTTTCCACACGAGCTGGGAAATATTCTTTCACACATTCTCAGGGACCGCCTCGTCTCACTTGTCTCGATCATGAGTAAGGAAAGCAAGAGATGCATGTGCATCGTCGATAATCACACCACCACTTTGACATTTATTGCTCAGGAAATGGATAGTAATTATCAAAAACAGGTTACATCGATATTCGTTATCTCGTACATGAATTAGTTGAAATTCAATCTGCCTCTGAAAAAAGTCCAGAATTATTGGCCGAATGGCGAAAATGTGCTGTGTTATTCTCGAAATTGAAGTGTCATCTGACTAATTCAGATGACACTTCAAGAATAAAGCTTGCAGAATAAAAGCTTTGCGCAATATTTTGAAAAAATCGTGAGATTAATGTAAAAAAAGGTGTGTTACAAAGCAAACGTAACAGCGATAACCTACATGTTAGCCCAAAGGCATAAAATTTGCTAGCTTGAACAGTGACTCCTGCCTGTAGGAACTGACAAACCGAAGCTATTTCATGACAAATCTAGTCCTAAATACTGCTCAAATAAGGTTTTGTATAAAAACAATTACACACTACTGCGGATATGGTGGCAAATCTTTTTGAGTTTACGACAACTGGATGTGGCTGAATGTTCGGATTTTAATAGCTGTTTTCAGTAGTTTGTGCAAC
Organism: Sminthurides bifidus; assembly: GCA_009872375.1. Lineage (NCBI taxonomy): Eukaryota > Metazoa > Arthropoda > Collembola > Symphypleona > Sminthurididae > Sminthurides > Sminthurides bifidus. The sequence goes on from VRMD01000106.1 coordinate 3,531, forward strand.
ACAAAATGTCTGCAATAATGACGGCGATGTTACATGGAAAGCATGTTTTGAATTTGAGTCAGTCAATCTTATACTTTTTACTGCTCCTGTTTCCGCCGTAATAATTCTCAGCTGGCCATATGCTTGGTAGTCTGGTCTTTAATTAAAATTTAGTCTAACAGAGCTCGACAGAATATTTCTGTTTTTGATGTTAACTTATTTGATAAAAAGACAGTGACGCCGGATGTTTCTCTACAGCCGCGAAGTTTCTCCGCATTTAAGATCAAGTTTCTAGCTCCTTTCCTTTGCCTCTAAGAATAAGAATTTATTCCAACCGCGTTTGTTTTATACGTCTGCTTGTCTGCAAGTACTACATGCACGTACCAGCAAGCTATTAATGCTCAGCAGATCTCTGTGAAAGTGTCGTGGCGAAGAAAGTCTGTTCTTCAAAGAACATTCGTACTTGGGAGTAGTTGTTACATATTGTAGGCTCAAAATAGGTTTTATTTTCTCGTCTTTGATCGATAAGACTGTCTGCCCAAGGAAAGCTGTAGTGAGTTTAGAAAGGAAACGAATTCCGCTATTTTAGCTTTCACTTAAGTGAAACTTTTACCTACTTCATCAGTTTTCTTCTCACAGCAAGACAACAGCTGGACTCAAAGTAATGGATGTATTTAATCGATTCTTAAACTCAAGCATACTTCCTACTCAAGTTAATGTTTGAGCTGAAGCAAGTACTAATAGCTTACAAAGATATGCTTGTATAAATTATAACGAGGGCATTCATGCGTTTACTGACTAATGGATTTGTTTCCTTCATCCCTATAGTGCTATTGAAAAGAAACACAGCTGCAGAAATCCAATTGCTGACTGCTCTGCGTCTCTTCTAAAATCAATTAATAACTTGCCGAGTTTCCGACTTGTTCAACCAAAAACCTCATTTCACTTCTCCTCTCCTGTTTACAATTGCCGAGAGACTGAAATATTTCTTTCCTTCAAAGTATTTATTCGACTGCAATAATGCATAATTTCTCCGCCTCGGCCGAGGAAGGAAAGTTGCCACCATTTACAACAAGTAGCAGATGACACCGGAGGCTAAACATGGAGACAGATACTGTTTTACGTTAATGATGGACACTTTGACTGGCACAGAGCACATCGTTCCATGAGGTATTCTACCATACATGTGGCCTTAAAATTTCACCATGTCCGACATGCATTATTTCCGCTTTCCTTTTAGGTCACTTCTCCAGTCTTGCTAAAGCATACATTAAGCTTACATTTCCATGATTTGTAGCGCTGTATTAGCTTAAAATGTACAGCTCCGTCGCTGTTAGTAACAGCATCTACCATTGGTTCACTTCAGTACGGAGACTGCAAGGACATAGTTGGGCGGGAAGAAAACTCCTGTTATCGCCTTTATTGTGTATCTGATCAAATTAATTTGATAACGACTAGCAGGATTGTGTGTAGAATCTCAAGAAACCTGCTTAGAGTCAGCCACTGATAATCCCGTGTTTGATAAAGCCCGTGAGAGAAGCTTGAACGCTGAACAAATCCAGTTTTCCAGCCACCCGGCAATTTTTCAACGGTCAATACTTGTCCATCCACCTATCTGTTTTCTCTTGTAGAGCAATTTAATTTATTGTCCAGTCCTAGATCGACCGCTCATCCCTGTACAACTGATTTTGCAAAGAATGGCGAATGCTTTCACTCCAATCCTCCTCCACCGAGTCAAGTCCACTTCAAGCTCGTGTCCTCTCCGAGCTGGGTCAGAGTACTTTACTTCAAAGGTTGTAGCTCCATTTTTAGACATTTTGGGACTAGGAGGATGGAAAGTCTGGTCCTAAATGTCCAGACTCTTTTGTAACAAAAGCGAAGGAAATTTCAGAATGCCATCCTATAGTGTTCAGAAAAAGTTTGGTACGTTTTGGGGAATAATGCTGACAAAGAGTACAGCTTCTATTCATGCGATTCACATGCAATCTGCAAGTAAAGCTGTGTAGATTGGCGAAAGTATCAAAAGTCCTGCTCAAGCGCCTTCCGTTAGCCGAAGCCCGGGAACGGAAAAGGTAACCCAAAAGATCGCATTTGAAGCTGTAAAAATGTCTCTTTGGAATAATTTGCTTCTTCATCTCATGGTATAATACTGAGAGAGCATCAATGTACGGTATATATCTGCATACCAGTTTTAATGCGTCAAGAAAAACTTATTGAATTTCATGCAACGCACTGTCAACTAGTTCCATGATGCAGTGCATCCAAGGATTATTTCCCAAGCTAGCTATCCATAATCATTCTAGTGTGTCCCTTCAGCTCGCCTTATGAAGTCCCTAGAGTCATCATTGCTCTCCACTAAGAGCTTCTACTTTCCCCGGAAATGCGCTTCTTGCTGCACGAAAGCCTTCAAGCCACCATTATGAGCCTTCATTATAGTGAGCTTGTCTTTTCACGCAAAAATGCTGGGAACATGTTACAAAGTTCAAATAATCTCGATAACACATGCAGCCACGCGACGGAGGGAAAATTACCTTGTGTGTATACAGGTTGCTCTAATTTTGTTCCCTACTCGGAAGCAGACGCTTTGCATAACAAACTGTACAACTTTCACACCCTCGCCGCAGTGGCGTTGACATATGGTGGTAATAACTTGCAGTAAAACTTGTGAATCTCAACATGGGTCGTTTGCTTTACAAGATCAGCTTTCTGTCCTTGGAATATACACCGTGTCCTGCTTCCTTATTAAATATCCCTTGTACATGGCCTGGTGTTAGCTAAACTTGAGTCATTCTGCGGCATTCGCGGTAAGTTTACCCTTCCTCGTGTCCTGCGTGAGTTAAGTTGAGGAAAAAGCTTGTATTGTGGCAAATATTTTGAAACTAAGTTGAGAAAAACTTCTTTTCTTCCATTATTATTTTGCAGACAATTATACAATGTGCTATACCAGCAGTCACTCCCCCTCTCGGAAGCTCATCGCCCATTTTCAATGGCTTTTTCTGAGATGGAAATATTGCTTTAAAGTAAGGTGCTATTATTGAAATCTCGAGTAGCAGCCGCGTCGACCGGCATATTTACTTGCAATTCCCGTCTTGTCCGGGTGGGTTTAGACATGAAAAGTATACGGAAAGTCACATGGCAGCAGACAAAAAAAGAGCTCCTGCAGCTGCCCTTGCCAAAGCTCGTAGACTTGCTCCTTGACAAAATTAGATTGTACGTGTAATTTGAAAATTAAGTTTACTGTGACTAGACAATGAGCGGAAAATTAGAATTGAGAAGAGCAGAACTTCTGGAATTGCTCTCATGGACGACTGTTGTGCACAAAGGCCGACGAGGATCACTTGGTCTAGGAAGTAACTCATCACCTGAGGCAATGGCCCTAAATCTATTCAAATGCAGCGGCGTGACAAAAACCGCCTCTTTGACTGAAAACGAAGTCAGGATAAGGCTTCAGCACATAGGGGTCTCGCACGAAAAGAATAATTAGCCATGGAGAAAGTTTTTTTAGACTTGTGACCTTAATTAATTTCAGAGGGTGCCAGGAGCGGCAGACTGGGCCGTTATGCAAATAAGGGCATTATGATACTACCGTTGAAATTTTGCATGTGAAAGCAGAGTTCTAACCAAACTCTGCCTCTTCTCCTGTGGGGAGGAAGTACTAATGCTTCAGAGAAAGACAAAGACATCAGGTAGGAAGCGCAAGAACAATCACCCGACTCGTCCGTCTCAAGTTAGGAAAAAGCTATCTAATCTCAGTGATTTATTTACTGCTTAATAAAGTTTGAAACGGTAAAAGTTTTCGCAATTCCTCTTCATCTTTCAGAGTACCAATTAATTTCTCCGTCAAGGTTGTACGCATATGATGCTTTCAAGAGGCTGGTCGGATCGGGCAGGTGCGTTACTCACGGACGCATCTTTTCATTCCATATTTACCGAGAAGTTGAACAGCAACTTCATCATATCGATTAAAGGATTACCTCAGCATCGCGTATCACATTTTTTCTAATTACAAAAGAAGGATGAATGTTATTAACTAACACCGACAAGGAAGGGAAACAATGCTTCCCAGGACCTCCGACAGTTGCGTATTTTTGAACCGCTTATACTATGCTTTCAACGGCACTGCGATCAAAGTGTCAACTTGTTGAGGAGCGACATCAGTTTACTTTTCATACCTGATTGTTCTGATAAATCGCTTGAAAGCTTGTGCTTATTATACAACAGCACAGCATTGTCAAAGAGGTATTCGAACCATAAGTCTAAATTACTGCTAAAAAATCAGTTTTTCGGGTAAATCATAACAAGTTTTGCTTATGCAGCGTGCAGATGTTTTTTCTTCTTTATGGTTTCCTATTTTCATGAATTTATTTTTTATGGCCTGGAATCTGCTTTTTCAAGACAATTACAATTTTTTTACTGCCAAAATGTACATGGGGATATTGCCGCTTTGTTTTTCTTCTTGGTCCGTTTCCTCCTCAAAATACATTTTTTCCCTCAACGCTCTCATGGTGCGCCAGTCGCACTGCGAATATTATTACCCAAGTAATAAGTGGAACTATACTCGGCTTTCCCTGCTGCTGCTTTAGACTTTTTATTAATTTCCTCTTGGTCTTTGTAACCAATTTCCCAAAATAGCTTGCAGCAGCGGGTGGTTTCACGTGTTTCAATTTACAAAAGGCTTGTGAAATTGCAATCGAAGACATGGACGGGAAACTCCTACGCTCTTTACTGAATAGCCGATGCTGTAATCATGGCTCATGGTACAGCACTGATCGGGAATAGCCTCTATGCTCTGACCGCGACTCTAACACTGTGAGATGGGAGAATAAATGAGACATTATTTTCATGCACGGCTCCTTTCGTACCCCTCTGGCCTTCCAGGTGGTTTGCATCCAATTAACTTACCGTACGCTGGAGAGGGAACTCATTGACTGCCTGCTTGATGGGGTAGTAGTATTAACAAGTAGCTGATTACGGGCGATTGAGTGGCAGTAAACGGACTTGGTCGAGGTTCATGGCTCGCGACGTAGTTGGAGGACTGGAGTTATAGACTCGTTAGCTCCAAAGTACCTGCAATTGTCAGATCCAAGCTGTTTCCCCTCGGCAGCAACTGCTTTCTCTGGGGGGTTTCTTCCATCATTATGATCCGATCTGTGAAAATGAAGAGTTCAATAATAGAACAGTCGATGCGAATGAGGAAATAAGCGAAAGTCGATGCGCCTTGCCTCGTTTCATCCTTTAAGTAAAGCGAAGGAACTCAGTCAGACAGTATTGAATCCAACCGACAGGCCAGACAGGATCACAAAACTTTTGAACAGGTCACCTTATACCGCCTTGGTTATGGCACCAATAATGTATCATGAGATCAAGATTAAGTTCTTACGTCTTGTGGTAACGCTGACATGACATGGCAGTTAGCCGCACCAAAATACCCTTTGTATGCCACCTCGGACGGGCTTAGTATTCTTTGGTACATTTGAACGGCTCCTTTTATTCACAATCTTTGGATTCTTTTGACGCAAGAATCGCCTTTTTGGAATGGGACACTGGTTTACACTGCCTGATACTAGCTATGCTACAACGACAAGAATTTACATTAGCTAAAAAAAGAGGAAAAATACAGTAGGGGTGACAGGTTGGGCATGAAAAATCCTGNTGGTTTACACTGCCTGTTACTAGCTATGCTACAACGACAAGAATTTACATTAGCTAAAAAAAGAGGAAAAATACAGTAGGGGTGACAGGTTGGGCATGAAAAATCCTGAGGTTGCGCTAAGCCTACCGTCGAGTGATTTCACACCACAGTGGTTCTTTTTAAGTTGCATTTTTGTGGCCAAGTGAACTTTAGATGAAGAAGCTTTTGGTTTCGGTCTCCCGGCTAAAGTACGCGTAAACGTTTCCCACTACCAAGTAAAAGTTGCTGTTAAAGTGGTTCGAAAATAGCTTGCGTGCCTTAGTCCGATATCATCGTAACAGACAGGGAACAGTAAAGCTAATTAATCTTTCTGTCAACAGAGAGGCTATCCTATTATCCATCGCCAAGGCTATGTAAAGGTAGCCATGGTTTTATAATTCCGTTCGGTCAGCAAGAGTATTTCGGCACTCAACGGCTGCAAGAGCTTTAATACACACTAGAAGTCGCCTTTAAAGGATGAATTGCACTAGCCAAAAGTGAAAGTTGTCACCGAGTCACTTTTGCTAAAAGTTGTATAAAGCCCTAAAACTGTAGCGCATTCATGCTCCATGGGGTACGTTCGTCTAGAATAGCCAATATAAAATGTGCACGAGGGAGTTGCATTTCTTCTTTGGATTTTGTGGAGCCGGAAGATGACTTCCTGCCGTTCGTCATTCTCAAATAACCTATAAGCTCGGAGAAGCTTTGGAATGCAAACTCATGAGGCTTTTGAGCTCATAAAGAACTTGCCAGCTAATCAAAGAGGAGTTATATGTAAACAGGACCTTTTGCTTCCAACCTACGCCATATTATAGAGCAAACGCCAATCTTTTCTCTTGTTATCGACCCATGAACCAGTTAGCTATTCAAGTGATTAATTACCCTGTCACATACTGAGTGTGACACGAGGAACAAGCACCTTAATCACAAGCGGATGAAACTATTTCAGCGCTGGGGACCTGTGATATGAACTCTTAATGTCCTTTTTGCACGGGGAGTTGAAACTTGGACCGAGATTTTGTCTACTTGATGCAATTCCGTTTGAACTTGTTTGCAAGTTACGAGGGCGTTAAAAATTTCCATATATGTTGTCAGTGACAACTGTCACGCTGACTATTAATTACAATTTCCATGGCAATATCATGTACTTGTAGTAGGAGATTAATCAGGATTGTAGTAGGCAGACTAGACTTGGTGTATTCGGTTGTTGTATTAAAAGTTTTACCAGAGTACTAGAAGGCTGAGAGAACAACTGGGTAAAAATGAGTAGGAGAAAGTCGTCTGGCGCGAAGTCGGGCACAGAAAATAAGATTTATGCCGTCTGTTCATGTCTGAATGCTCCCCAGGTTATCTATCGGAGACTATATGTACAGTGACAGAGCGAGATGTAGGTGACTTGATCCCGTTCATGAGCAGGTGATTCTAGCAGATCATCCTTTTTATCTCCGTTTCCCAACATGTATCGGAATGGGTGCTTGGAATACCTGAGACTTGAGGCATGTGTTGAAACTCGCCCTCGGTTACGTACTTTACTCCCGTCTGCTTCCCTATGGTTACTTCCCGGATGCTGGGCAGAATTTAAATTTGAAGGAGAAAGTAAACTAACGCAGGAAATTAGAATATGAGGAAGTTTATTTGTGTACAGAAACTATGCAAATGAGATTTCCAACTTTTCCAACTCTTATTTTTGATCAGAACGGAGATGAACATCACTCGTCAGACTTAAATATCAGTCGATACAGCGACTGTGAAACCGTGAAAAAATCGCTAGCTCAAATCCTATCCTTGGATTGCTCCTTTTCCTCTGAAATTGCTAAACTCGCCTATTAAACGGATTCGTTGCTGCAAACCAACCCGTTGACAGGCAGGTCTGGAGAGATAAGAAGACAAATAAGCCGGATTTATTGAGACAAGTTAACACAAGTTATCCCTTGAGCTTTGCCAAGTCATCGTGAATGTTGAGCATGCTGGAAACTATGTATTCTCATTTCTCTTTACGCGAACAAGCTGACGGACCCAGGAAGCTTGGGCGAATGGTATTTCGTAACGTTTGTAGATGCAGCACAAATAAAAAAGTTGCCTGAAATCTATTTGCTGAAAATCCGTCAGCACTTTAATTTGTTTCTGGGTGCTTGGAATGCAGTGGAAATGGCGTCGTAAAGCACTTTGGTCGCCACTGTGTATACCAGTGCTACTGCTAACCAGGGCTAGAGGATGAGTGTCCTTTCATAAATATGCATGATGGGCCACGTCAGCAAGATTCATAATACACCATGGTTGTTATTTTTGGCGGCTGAAAATCAAGGATTGGTGCAGGAGGCGGTATTACGTTGCTGTCGTTAGCGTGACCTGCACGACACGAAATCCCGTTCCTCATCATAATCCGGTCATAAGCAGCAGTTCCGGGGCAATGGAGCTGGCCTAACCTTGTGTTGCGGGGCTATAAAAAGAATGCACCCAGGAGTAATAATTCGTGAATTATTTCTGTAAATATATTTTTCCTGGAACCCTAATGGACTTCCGATGAAAAAAGTCATCAATTTTTAGTTCCTTCCGTAGCTGCGAAAGTATTCTTAAAGTTTTTCCCTCCGCCTTAAGGAGATAAGGGCGCGGGGAAAGCTTTCTGGTCATAATCCTCTTCTCTACTATATACTATCCATCAATAATGTGCACTTGTACTTCCCATTTCCTCGTTGGTAAATATGAAGAGAGGAAACGAGTGGCTTTTCCGCAACTGAGGCGATCTGCCTCCACTTATGGGCGGGTTCCGGCCGTGTCCCCTCTTCTCCTCAGTCAACGTCATGTGCATCATTGTGATTCAGGAATCCAAAAGCTTCTTCATCGGCCAGCAGCAACAGCTTGTGAGATATCAAGTGTCAGGCCCGGAATTGAATTGTGAGTCCAAGCTTGTCTCTGGAACCAGCAGGCGGAATTTCCCCTGCCGTTCACCTCCCTTCCCATGGCACTAATTCCACCGTGTATAAATCTCAAATGGAGCTTTGACTCAACTCTCTGTGTATATGTTGGGCCGGGTTTTTTATGCCTACCTTGCTTTCTCCGGGCTTTCACCTCACTTTCCCCTGATCTGTCACTAGGTTGCGTAGACCAAGTTCCAGGGTTTCGCTCACCCCAATTCCAGGTATCTTTTTACCTCGAGTAGATCTTCGCTAGATCATGTTGGCCCAAAAAAATCTTTTGATATCCACGCCTAGCTGTGGTACCGTACCATCTGACAAATTTCACAATCCCATTAAGTCAAACTGACCGTTCATGACGGTGACCTTGATCGGTGACAGGTTGGCTGCCTTGTGGTCACGTACAATATCCGTAAGGCACTGAACCGGACTTTATCCTAATATTTTTCCAGTATATTGCACTTGTTCAGGGGATCCCTACAGAGTCCTCGTCGGTCACCATCCAATTAATCAGTGGAAACTGCAATGTCTTTCGATTTAGGATACAACCGCCAGTACTTTCTCTTAATATCTGCTGTGGCCTGTGGGACGGATGAGCAAGTTTTCAAAGTGAGTTACCGCGTCGCATACTAATGAAATATGCAATGCTGCAGAAAATTCTAGTCGGTTCCATGTTACATTTCTTCCGGCGGTTTGCCTACCCTGTTTCTATAGCTGTTTGTTGGCCGTTTCAGCAATCATTATACACCTTCTCATAACTTCCCGTTAACAACGTTAAAATTGTGATCGGCAAAAATTCTATTCCATAACCAAATCCTTGGCTTCAATCGATATGTGTTTCGCCTTACGAATACTAGGCACAATCCTGAGACGGGCTGAACTTTGCAATGGCAGAGAGAAAATTAACATTTAACATCCGTCTGTTACACTGGACTTCACATTTCGTGAAAAAGCAAAGCACGAACTTCTGCATATGAAAGGACACATTAAAACGCACCTCGTCTCCGCCGCTGGCAGAGACAAGGAGGGGTAAAAATGGTAGAGTAATTACAGTGGAAACGTCACGTTTTATCAACCGAGATTTGTTGAGCCGTTGAGCGCAATCAGTGTTTCACTTACTGTCAGCCCAGTTCTAGTGTTTCTTTCACGTAATGTACTTCCGTAGAATCCTGTGATTTCTCCATCTTGTCATTCTTCTCAAGACGAATCATCCGAAATCTCAAGAGTCTACCCTCTTGTCGAAATGCTGGCTAAAGGTTGACAGCTTCTTAGTTCCAGGAGAAACTCTCTGTCTCCTACACTTGTATTGTCACTGTGGTATAGGAGCGAGAAACCTGCTTTCTTTCCTCGATTCCTCATCCACTAAAGCGTATATTTCTGCCTAGAAAAGCGAGTAGGAGGAAAAAGCTGTGTAATATTTGAAACTTCAGCCGCTCTCAGGAATGCAAGAATGAGGGAGAGGCAAATGGGACACTGCAATATAAATTTTGCAGGACGTAACCTTTGCTCACGCCTCAATGAACTGCATGCAATGCAGACCCGTAAATTCATACCATCACAGACTCATTTTTTATCAGGAAAAGTTTGTGTCACCTACTCTCTCCCACTGGGAGTTCTAACAGTGTCACTGAGCCGAGATACACGCTCAGCCCGCATCCTTGTAGATTAACTCGGAATCAAAAAGTTTGAATCACGTAGGTAGGCAAGTAAATCCTCAGATGGGCTTTCATCAACCTCTGCTCCCATTCTCTATTTACAAACACATTTCTCTTCTCAAATGCTGCCATTCTTCTATATTATTTCTCCTCCAATCTTTCACTTTCATTTGCATTATAATGAGTGTCTCGTCCTATCCTAAGCTTATAGACGTGCCTCTCCCAAACTTTCCTTTAACCACAGCCAAATCTCTTTTCATCCACGTCTCCCTTGTCTCACATTTCTCTTCATCATTGCTGCTCTCGCCTCATAATCTTTGCCGGAATACTCCAACCTTCCACACAAAGGCATACTTCACCCATGCATGTTACAGCAAGTAAGCGTGCCATCATGGCCGCCATTCTTAGTTCAACCCCGTCCACCGTGCGTCAATCGGTCGCCACCCCTCTAGAAATGTTTTCCCTCAACTTTTTTGATCTTTGTAAAAATGTTTAGACAGTAGTGTTTGTCATGTCTCACTCTGTGCCAGCACTGCGGTTCTCATCGTCGTCACTGAACAACTTTCACCACCCGCAGAAGCTTTCATACACAATGTCAGTGGAGATCTACTTACAAGTCCATCGCTATTTTTTCCATCTTGCGGTTGTTTAGCCTCCGTGGGGGTTTGTACTGCTCATGAACACGTCGTCACTGAACAACTTTCACCACCCGCAGAAGCTTTCATACACAATGTCAGTGGAGATCTACTTACAAGTCCATCGCTATTTTTTCCATCTTGCGGTTGTTTAGCCTCCGTGGGGTTTGTACTGCTCATTAACTGCAACGTTTACACGTTTTTTACGTTTATCTTTTCGTGGAATTATTTTTCAAAAAAATGTTAATTTCGTCAAGGCCAGCTACGTTTTGCTCAAGTAACGGCCCGTTGTATTCGTCAGATCGCAGCTGTTGCATCAGCATAACGTAAGCTTTTGCTTATTAGCTTCGTTTTTACAACAGGTGTGGATGTCCACACATTCATTGAAAACCCAACTCGTGTAGAACCCGAGAGTAGGTCTGAGTTTTGATTAAAGACACGACGGACAGGCTGGAGTTTGTATTCCACTTGGCTTTTGTAATCCATGTTTTGCTTGGCGCAGAACGTTTTCCACATTACTTTAATTACTTTTACCCACTGCACTCTGGTTCGTAACAAGTCCAGGAGGGTGATAAATATTGAAGTGAAATGGAAAAGTACTTCAATGGGCAGTATTCCTTGATTTATTTCCTGGCCGGCCGTTACAAGTTTACAAGTCGTAAGGGAGGAAGGGAGCCACGAGTTTAAGGGCGAAAGTCCGTGCTAAAGGCTATGTTACTCCTATCCTATTTTCTCCAGGCTTACAAAGGCGTGGGCGTGTAGCGGGAGTGCCATCGGCGGCTTGTTGAAACGCTTGATTGCAATGCAAAATACGGACAGGAGACCTACTGCTTAAGTGCTATTTAGCAATAAAACCTAGGACGGTTACTACGATGGAGACCGACAGTTTCGTGAAAAGTCTGTCCTGAGTTTGTGGGACATACATGGAAGAATATGACTCGCATGAAATGGTAGTTGCACCGAGTACGGACGGAGGATGGACTCGTTAGCATGAAAGAAAGCAGTCCCTCGAGCACTATAAACGTTAAGGTAGACACTAGTTGGATAAACAGCTCGGTTAGTGGAAATTTCCACTAATATGCTTCGAATTTAGATTGGATTAGAGACAGGCCAATGGAACAAGCCTTGATGCACACGTCCGTGCTCTAAACCTACTTTAATCTGCGAGTATGGAGTTGGACGATCTAGTTAAGTGGCGATCGACTTCCAGAGAAGTCAATATTTCTCCTGTAGATTCTTGAGCCGAGCGCGACTCATTCAACCACGTAATTGACGAGTAAGTAACCCGTTTTGGAAACATGCAAGCTCGTTACGCGGTATGTAGCAGTGAGCATGTAGAGACCAAACAGCGACCAAGGGACTGCGACAACTCTAAGGAAATTAATGAAGCTGAAGAAATTTTCCTTGGGAGAAACTGTGTAGCTGTTAGCTCTTGCCTGAGGGCTCGCGTCTTGAATTCTTGTGAATTGAAAATTCAAAGCACGGTTTGATTAATGCGAATTGGTCTCGTTATCATTTGGCAGGCTGACTTATAGACCCCTTTGCCATTTTCCCTTGAGCTTTTAATGAACTTCGTGAGGACAATATTGAGCGGATTCTACTATCCGATCTCTTTGTATCTCCACTTGCTCAATATCTCTCGTCTTTATCTTCATCTATGAAAGCTCCCTCACACCCTTTCACCCCACTGGGGTTTGCGGATGGGTAAGCAGCGTTTAATTAATGTGCGCCTATTTATACGAGCACATCTTCCGCAAATTTGCGGTCACTTCTAGTCTTTTAGCATTGACATAACAATTTACATTTCCATCTACCATAACCGCCTCTGTGCGTGAAGATGAGCAGAGGTTCCTGTAGTAGTAGATGTGAAATAGTGTGAAGGCCTTTAAAACTTTGATTTTGCACTGGGTGTTATCATGGGTGATAGGATCAATGGTAGACTGTCAGTACATTATGGAAAAATGTGCCGACTAATTGTTATTTTACACAGGGATGAAGCTTAATTGAGATTTTTTGCAAGGTCAAGGCTAAGCAATGATTGACACGAAGCTGAATTAACCTGCTCAGAAAATTTTCTTTCATTGCTAGAATCACGACCTGCTTCTAATCCCATATGTCATGTCTTGCTTATTGGAAAAGCTGTACGCTGAAGTCGTGCTCCAGGAAGTGATCTTTATTGTCAAAAAAGTTGCCTTGTGCTTCCTGCCATCAAAAATCTTCAGTTTGCTCTCACAGGGCAATATCAAACAAACTTACAAGGCCATGAGCAGACTGCAGAGCTTTTAATGCTTTGCTGTACATACTCAAAGCAGGTTTGCGTAACAGTTAAGTTTTTGGGCTACGTTCGGGAATTTTCGGAGTGAAAGCAAAAGTCATTTGCCATGTGTGTTCCTCCGAAAATGTGAGCAATGCTTCCCAAGATCGGAGAATCACTTGGCGTATCTGGGATGTAGCTGTGGGGAAAAGATAAGCGGAGCTTTGTCTCAAGGTAACATGGCCTTCGTCAGGCTTTGTGTTTGGAGTCTGTGGAAAGGAAACTAAATGAGGATGAAAGCCCGAAACTTGTTCCTCAGCATGTTTCAAGTGATCTTTCCTTAGGTGAATGATATCATTTTCATTTCAGGATCCATTGTTCCCACTCTTATACCGAGTTTTAATTAAATATGCATTATATAGATTTACTCCTGCGGCACATCAAATCTGTTTTTTTTTCTGCGGTGGGCTCGTGCAAAATATGCCAATTTTTCACCAGAGGCAGCTCCTCAGAGCGTCTTATGAGCAAACCTCACCGCAGACACCGGGAGAATGCTTCGCAATCATCGTCTCTCCGGCATCCTCCATACACACATGCATGGATTTTAAGACCTGAAGCGAGGGATTTCTCCGAGCTCATCACCCCAAGGGGAACCGTCCTACGTAGTTTGCTCTTTTCTTACGTTTTTATTTGCCTAAAACTCGGGAAAGAGGATACAGTACGATCAGATCCAATTCTCGAATCGATTACGCTCTTTTGGGAGTCTCTCTATATGCCTTGACTGCCTTGTGAAAGATTCAAGTCTGAAGAATTTTCAACCCGTTTTCAAAGTCGAGCCTCCAGAATTTTATTTGTTTTTTCCTGAGACAAAAGATGCAAGAGGTTCTTCTTTGCTCAGAAGGAGCTGAGAGGAATAAAGCCAGAGACTTTTCAATACTTACCAACCTAAGCGAAAAATTCATGGAAATGGCAAACGCAATCCGTCCATCCGCCTACAGCTCAGAAGCTCCTCTTGCAAAAGACCAAATCCGGAAGGATTTAAATGATTCCGAAACCGTGATACTGAGAAGTTTTCGCAAAACGTCTAAACTAGACCGATTCATCATGTAGCAACAAGCTTAACATGTAATTGCTTTTTCATTCCAGATGACGCAATCCGACTTCTTTGTGGAGTACAACTCGTCCTCGGGATTCACCGATATGAATGCAACATACGATCCACTGCTTCCAATCAACGGCACTGATGGAGGCGTCATGGCTAACGTATCATTGGTTTGCATGGGTATGTTTTCAACCTGATTAATATTTCTTATTAAATGGCTTCTGGTGGTTAAAAGCAGGGATTTTTCAATACAATCAATTCATATCGTGCTAGCACAGCTCAGGTGTTTTGGTCTCAGCAACAAACACTGCCGCGAACATCCAACCCATGAAACATGGCCCCATTCTCAGAGCAGTTGCTAGCATTAAAACAAGTTACCTAATTTCAAAAACAATTGCTTTGGAAAACAACCTTGATAAAACCAGGCTTTTACGCAATACGACTGCTGTAAAGGCTCTTCGCGGTCTCTCTAATTGGCAACTGACTGCATCTGCGGTTTAGAAATTCATGCACCGGAAATAATTCATTTATTATCGGTTCGTATATGAATCAATGCGGACCCAATTAGTTCCCGCCCGTTTGTTAGAATTACTTCTGAAATCTGTTTTATGGTTGTGTACTGTCCTTCCAAGGACCGTTGAGCGATTCGCATGATAAACTACTCCCCTAAATAGTCCTTCGAAATAATGTAAGCGGGACCGTATCGGGCATTTTGTAGCCAGACAGCGGAAAGTCAACTCTTGCCAGACGACCCATTAAATGTTTTTCAGTCTCTCCAGCTGAGAGTTGTATGCCGTGCCCTTAAGGAGACATTCTTTGTTTAATCACCCCTCACAGCATCAAAAGTTAAGGCCAGAGGCCTCTAACTGCTTGGACCATGTATTATATCCGAGCATGAAGAAAGTTAATTGTACATCTTGGCTATACTCTTCCTGTCCTCAGTGAGGAAACCTACAGCGCATACATAGTATTGCAGCTGCCGAAGAGGGTGTTGGTCACTTCTGTAGGCCGACATTGAACATACGGTAAATACGCTACCTATAACGGGATCGATTCACTTTCATTGATGACTGAAAGTGATGCGCTGATGACGGTGTGATGCGAGCCTCGTTTGAATGTGCAAGTGTAGCACTTAAGCCGAACTGAAAGTAACAAGGAAAAAGAAGAATTATACACATTTAGAGGAAAGATGAAAGGAAACATCTTTTGGGGACGGATTTGAAAGGCTAAACTTTCTTTTATTCAGTTCTCCCACACTAGAGTAAACAAAAGGTCGAGTGCTGAAAGGGTAGGAGATAGCAGGCTTTTAGCGTTCCGACTAGTGGAGTAAAGGGCAATTTATTTCCCCCCTGTGCCATGTTGATTTTGGCGGTTCTCCAAAGTTACTACCTTGGTCACTGCCTCACTGTCTTTCAGGCCTATCATTCAGTCCTCTCATCCCCGAGCTTTGACTTACTTGGATTGGATGTCATCAAACAATAATTGGTAGTTATTACTCGAGTTCGGCAACACTCTTGTTCTTTTTGTATCGGAAGACAACCGCCCTCACCCCAACGTTTGCACATTCTGCTCCGATCAAGTGCGGACTCCACCAGTCAAATAAAAAATAGAAACACGATGAATCTCGGTTAGAAACTGCGTTGACTTTTACATTCAAGCGGTGCTGTGCCTGAAAGGGAATTTTCACGCCCCGTAGGTCACTGTGCAAACAGAGAGTTGTTGTCTTTCATTCAGTCTGCACTTTCTTGCAGACAACAGCGCAAATAGTTACATCCTGCAAGGCGTTTGCAAGACTGAAATCGTAGCATTTCCTGTCCCGGCTGTTCTGCTTCATGTGTTCCTTCCTCGGCTTTTGTTGGAAATTACTGGGAAAGTCTTGATCTACGTGAATGGAATCTTAACATCCAATTACGGCAGTACCAATTACTGT
The DNA here is from genome assembly GCA_009872375.1 of Sminthurides bifidus. Lineage (NCBI taxonomy): Eukaryota > Metazoa > Arthropoda > Collembola > Symphypleona > Sminthurididae > Sminthurides > Sminthurides bifidus. Next base: position 19,672 of record VRMD01000106.1, read on the forward strand.
AATGCGGAACTCATTTTCTCCGCCGTTACGTTACCTCCTGCAACTTATCAGACCAAGTTTGTGATGTTTAGATATATCGAAAAGAAGGAAGCATTTTGTGTTTAACAAAGATTTTGGTTTTCTCCTTTTCATTCAGGCCCGGCGCCTTTTGTGCTTCATCGAAATATAAAAATGGTCTTGTGTGCAGTGTGCACAGCTTGATTTAAATCGAAGGTAGTTATTATTCCGGAGCTTATACAGAATGTGAAATCAGTCATCAATCTTGACGTGGATGAAAAACTTTTTCCCAGAATGGATTTCTTAAACCCTGGAGATTATCTCAGCAGGTCTTTGGACTTTGCATGGTTTCAGTGCCAATTAAAATACTAAGCAACCGGCATCAGCTTCCCCGTCATTTTTCCACCACATATTCCAATCTTTTTCTTCTCCCATTGTGCTGGGGGTTGAGCTGGCTGGTACCTTTTTGCTTTCTCCCCCGCCCAACGTGCTTTCACCGCATGCTTTCTCCAGTTGCTCTCATTGAGTATTCCTTTGTTCCATCCTAGTTTCTGTTCCACGTCACAATTTTAATATCCTCACACATCAATAATGCTAGGACGCGAGTTTAACTGTAATGTCAGTGACATCAGGGGAATACATATCCGAGGAACCGCGCCTACTTTCTTCCAGCTCATTCATAAATATAAAGTAAAGCGACGGCTCTGTCATTCCGTATGTCACCTGCTTTTTATGCATAATGTCTTTTTATTCTTTACTAAATTCCACATTTAAATTTCCGCTCTTTCATTGCTCCATATCCTTAACGTTAGAGGACGATGATAATAACCTGTTTGCTCTCGCTGACGGTGGAGCTTAATAGGATTTACTGTCTCTCAAATGGGAAAGGCTTTCTCCTTTCAATTCTTCAAGCCATTAAGACAATCATACCTTAGCCAGCACGTCACCTCTGGCTACGACCCCCACTATAATTACTTGTCCCCTGCAGAGATTGAAAAAGTCGCTCTTTGCAATTTCGCACAGCTCGTTTTTTTTGCACAAAATTTAATGCTCCTCCCTCTCATCCAGGAACAAATGAGAGTTCCTGGAGTAAAGCTCTCTGATGAGCATTTGGCCGGCTTTGCTCATTCAGTGAACCGATGTATTACTTTTTGTACTTTTGATGAATTATGCATATGGCCGCTATCAGGTCCGCGTATAAACTAATGCAGTACATGAAGTGAGCCTGCACGTTTTCCCCCAGGAACATGCAGTTGACTTGTCCTCTTACGGGCAGTAATACCACAGCATTTTAGTCTGATTAGCGTGAAAGCTGAAGCGAAAAGAGTTGTGTTCCATTGATTCCTGCACATCTGAAAAGCTAATAACGCACTTCTATTAACGGTTGCGATACTGCGATAACTCTTGATCTTGGAAGATGGACGTGGCTTCCTTTGATATTGAAGTTGATATGGAACTCAATCGCAGAACCCGGGGCAGAGACAGAAGAGACCGCCTTCCGTGAGCTTTCAAGCCGGTCAAGACATGATGAATGCATGTGAACTTGATTGAAAGCTAATTCATTTTGTAGCCGGCGATAAGCTGTTCAAAGGCTACTCTTTCTCAGTCCTTACTGCTCTTCCCCACCCCTTTCAATGAACTCTCATGTGAGACGAGTAATAGTTCCGTGCTCTTCAGCATAAAATGGAGCAGCGCTGTGCACAGATCATGCGACGCCCATGTGTATATCTCTCGTCATCATCTTCTTCCTCCTCTGTCTCTCTCTCTCTCTCTCCCGCCTTCAAACTTGATGGTTCTCATTTAATATCTTAGCGCTCTTCCTTCCGTCAACTTTACTTGGGCAATTGGCCCTGACTTTCTCAAGGTAACAGCTCAAGCATTGCCTTGAGCTGGGCATGGCACCCGCACCTTTTAACTTATTAACACATCCAGGTTTACCAAACTTTTCCGTCCCAGAATCACGCAATCAAGCTCACAGGAAAACTGTAACGGAACCCTGGAGACGGACGCTGATGGAATCCTGCACCATTGTGGTAGATGGTGGACCTTGAAGCACCCTGGTCCACTTTCTTCATCAAATATATTTTGCAAGATTCCAACTTGTGATCAAGCTCCATGTCCTCAACTTAATTATTTTCCTGGATCCGTCTCCAGTCATCAAATCTTAGTTCCGCTGCATCGCGTGAGCGGCTTTGTTGTAGTCATAATAACTTTATTACCAAGTCAAGTTTTGAATTAATTCCTTATCAGCACAGGTACGGAATCATATCTTTCCCTTCTTCCAGTTAAGGTAAATAGCTTTCTCCGGCCTGCCAAGGATGTCTGTACACAACTTCTGGCTGGTCTGGTGAGAGTAGAGGTAGGGGCGCAGTATTATGAGGCACGTGCTAATTGCCGCAGTACACGCATACCAATTTGTTTGTGTCACAAACGTTTCAACTGTCTTCCGTCACCTCCTAATGTTTAGGTTAACTATTTTATGCATGCGATAATGGAAGTTGTAAAAGAAACTGCGCTTAATGGGTCACACAAGTTTAATTATATCCGAAGGCTAGTACATGACATCTCAGCCGGAGTCTGCTTGAAGAAAAGGCAGAATAACTTTCACCCAGCTTTATTTCAAAGACAGCAGAGGAGGGCTGAGCAAGCCAGTAAGGTTTAATGTAAAGCTTCCATTGTGTAACTTTCACCTTCCAGTGAATTTAACAAGTCGACACAAGTCTGGCAATACCAATTACTTAACTACTTGAGATACTTTCCATCTGCATTCCATTAGTTGGAATTAAGGCCTCCTGCAAGCAGGATGAGGCTGGAACAAAGGATGTTTGACTAATACAACGGCTAAACATTCTAGTGATCATCATCTCCTTTTGTTACAAACTGTAGATTTATGTGTGCCTCACCCTGTTTGAATCAACTCTGCTGATTTTTCTCACATTTGGAAAAAACAACGAGTTTCCCAAGTGCCTGCCGTAAAAAATATGTACTAAACATGGGTTTCTTGGCGTAAAGCATGGAACGTAATTCATTCCACGTATGTACGCTAAGAGGAAAAGTGCTAGATTGCATTAGAGGTAACAGCGACGAATTAAATTAAAACCTGGCGTACGCTTGAAACACGGTAGGGGTTTGTGGAAATTAGTCGGGATAACGTGTAAGAAGTTGTTTCAGAATCGCTTTTGGTGCCAACTTTTTACGAAACTTCGGAAACAGTTGGTGTATTTCGCTGAAAATTTCATAAGTTTGTAATTAATTTTTCCGCAAACATTTTGCGACTGCCGTTGTGCTGAGAGTGGAATGCCTGTTTTCATTTCTCCCTTGACCTTGCAACTTCGTGGCGATTATGTTATTGAAATTTTGTTCCAGAATGTTTTCAATTGAGATATCAATAAGTGCAGAGTGTTTCTCTTGAGACATTAAGGGAACAAGTTTTCATTTTCAAAGTTTGTAGGTGCCACTTGTGGGCATAGATGAAGCGAAAACTGAGAGATGGTTAACTTTATCATAATATTTAGCTTTTAAGGCGACACTTAAGACACTTTAAGGTGTTCAATGCAATTCAACTTTTCACCTATTTCAGCAATTTTTGGAAATCATCAGGTGATTTTATAGTCTCATGATATCCATGGCCTAGTGAACAAGGTTTGCCGAGTTCACGAAATGCTAGGATGATACAACTAGAGAGCTAGAAAATCCATTTCTACCCTATGTTCAGCTAATGTATGGCGCAAAAGAGCGCTGTAAAAAGGAGATTTTTCTCTCAGTCGATCCAATCTTCTCTCCTAAGGCAAACGCAAGGTGAAAATATTAGATGCCTCCACAATTATTTTTGTACTCTACTACTTGAGCCCTATATCCCTGACCCTATGCAACTATGATGAGAATGGGTCTCATGGGCAAAGCCATTGCTATTGGCGAACTGGTAGATATGTAAAGATTGCTCAATTTGTTTTACGGCTTGTCTCTTAGCCATGCTGCCAGTTTCTTCGGATTAAGTATGTTATTAAAGTCCTTTGGTCACGTATTTAACCAAACCGCTGCCAGCCCGAGGAGGTGCCCTTAGCAAAGGAAAGAATATGAGTCTGCAGCAGCTCTCCCTTTAAGTTGCACGCTTGGTGATTTCCTAACCTGTGTTTGGAAAGCGAGGTTGGAGCTACGAAAGAGAGAAGATACACGCTCTGAATTTTCCCAAGCAGACCTTGTCATCATTTAGATCAGGACACTAATAGGTTTTGAAAATTATTTCTTTTCATGCTTTCCCACCCGCCTTCCCAGCATTGACGAAAGCTGCTGGAGACAGCTTATCATGCCCGAATCCGTGAGGAGTAATAGCCGAGATGATAAACAGAGGAAAAACCGCATTACCTGTGCCATATTGCCTGGCTGAGAGTGTTATCTGGTGTCGTAAGATTTTTGCAGCATGCTCCTTTATCCCCACGTAGAATTTGCCTTTCAAAACTGGTTGTAGTGTTTTAAGAACGGGATTGTAGACCAGGGTTCCGCCTTTCACCTAGACTTTCACACGGGGGTGAAAGCACGGCCTGCTTTCACCTTTGGGCTTGGTTTTTGTCCTGGGGAAACGTTTGGTGCTCCAAGTTATTCGCCGCGTGGTGAATAAATAATGTACGAATGCGGACAAGTCGATTGTGGCACAAGTGTAGACTGTGATTGATGCTTTTTTCTTGTGCTGGAGACGCTGGAAATATTCTGTGTTCGACACGGTCTGGGAAAGCGGTAAATCAAGAGGAGAATCTTATGACCACGTTTGCGAAAGATCCGTGTGAGGAGGCATGAGTAGAAAGGAAGAGGCAATTTCTCCTCTTAGATTGCAAGAAACAAGGGGTAGAAGACGAGAGGAGATAGAAAAGATAGAAAGTGTGCTCTCTACTTCATCAATCCTTCGTCAATGTGTACTATAATGGGCTGCCAGGAGAAACTGCGCTCACATGTGTGCGAAATACGCACGTCCACTGTGAGATCGTTCCTGATTTTCTTCGCGACTCTGGTCTTTCGCTCATTGTATTTGCATCATCATTATGCATGAGACCCGGACCGGGACAAGAAAGCCATGGGATGCCGAATTGATTTCCCCAGCAGCATCTGTCATTTCCCATTGAAAAGTGGGCATTAGTTTACAAGTGACTTTAACTTGGCCTACTCCAGCTTTTCAACCAAACGTCCTCCCTTTTCTCCCATTCACTCCTAGTCCAGCTTCATTGAAATCAAGTCTGTCTAACTTTGTCTTCATTGCATTGGAGCTCCTGTTTCCTAACCACCTTTCCTTCACCCTTCCTGGATCTTCCTTTGTTTCAATCCAACAAAGGGTCAAGGTGTGAAACTTTGAAAATTACAATCCCCCGTGTATGCAACCAAAACTTTAAAGTTTTCACGCTGATTGGCTTATTTCTGCTCCGTTTGTGACCGAAAAAGGGTTCGTGCAGTTCATCGGAATTTTTCTTATTTATTTACACACTCTGCGCTCCCTACGGATCCATAAAAGTTGAACACACCCCGGAGCTTTTGCACGAGCAGGAAAAAAGGGATACTGAAGCTGATTTACTTTCTCCGTTCGGCAAACCGCTTTCACAGTCCGGGAACCCATGAAGGCTTTTCCAGTATGTACTTTGCACTGCAGAGAAAAACGTAATGGTTATCGGAAGGATGTTTCAAGAAAAATTTGCATCCTCCTTCTGAACAACCCGCCATCATAAGTACATTGGCCATTTGGCATATGCAAAGCGCACTTTATTCAGCCTATACAACCACATGTTTCCTGAATGCGAACTTAAACTGCTCCCATTTGTGACGTGACTGAGAGAGGAGAGGCCACTGGTGCATATTGCCCTTGCAGAAAATAACCTCTATTACTTGTCTTTTAGTCGACAGATTGACAATATACTAGCGACAAAATGATAAAAATAACTGCGCATTTAGTTTTTGATCTTCATCAGGCGAGCTAACGCCTAAAAGCAAACCCCGGAAGTAGTATCGTTTTCCAATGATTTGAGCGACATCAAGATAAGCTGTCAGAACGTATAGCTGAAAGAGCTAGAATCAATGTTTTCCGTTCACTCAAATGCTTGAATGATCTTTCCGACATCGTCTCAGAGGCAATTATAATGGATACAATAGGATTCTGACCCCAAAATGTCAAAGGGACTCTGACAAATTTTGGTATCTGAAAGCGCCATGAGTTACATCCAGATTTGAGAAGGATCACATACGCTTGAATTTCGGCTACATATGCGGCAAAACAGATGGTTTCGGTAATATTTCATGCGGAAATAGCGTCGCCGAAAAATTCTGTAAGCCTGGCTGTAAGTTGCTGAGTAAAATTGTTGTAGGGATGGAGTTTTTTGTTGTGCTAAAAATACCACATCATAAGATTTCCTGCCACACCGCACTCGGCTAGGTCAACCCCTCTCCGCGTGAGAGAAACTTCCAACTTGTATTTCCCTCTTTAGTGTGGGCGAAACGAGGTGCAAGACGGCAGTATCATCCAGCTCCGGAGAAATCCTCATCTTTTAGATATCAAAAGACCCTTATTTCATTCGACTTTGCAAAGCTTTGCCCATAACTCCTGGATTCTTAATGCATCTTTGATATTGTAACTTTTCACTCAGAGTAACCGTGCCGTTATTGATTCTCGCATCAAGTTTCCCTTTGTCCTACCTTCGGTGGCAAATGCAAGCGGATTCCAGTTCTACAAAACTCCTGCCTGGGCAATCATTTTGACTTGAGGATATGGAGCAGAATGGATGGAAATTGTGAATTCTTAAGGCGGTTGAAGTGGAAATTGCCGATGAGCCAGCATATAAAAACTGATTTATAGGGTCAAGTTGATTGCATACGCTGCATCAATAGAAAAAATTGTAAAATTTAGGACATCGTTGTCACCCAGCCGGGGCGCTAGCCACCCACGTGTACCGATGAGCCAGCATATAAAAACTGATTTATAGGGTCAAGTTGATTGCATACGCTGCATCAATAGAAAAAATTGTAAAATTTAGGACATCGTTGTCACCCAGCCGGGGTGCTAGCCGCCCACGTGTCCGAATCTGGCATTCCTTGAACTCATCCTGCTAATTGCATAGTATTTAGAGCGTTGAGTACGAGCTGTGACTGTTCACCGTGGTGTTGACACTGACGTTTATTCATTTCCTTCCAGGTGTATTCCTCTCCCTGATGATCTTTGTGTCGATCGTGGGAAACGCTCTGGTGTGCGTGGCCGTGTACACAGAGAGATCGTTACGGCGGATTGGAAATCTGTTTAATTGTATCGTTGGCGATAGCAGACATGTTTGTCGCCTGCTTGGTGATGACTTTCGCCGTTGTGAACGATTTACTGGGCTATTGGGTGTTCGGGTCCCAGTTTTGTGACATTTGGATAGCGTTTGATGTCATGTGCTCCACAGCGTCCATACTCAACTTGTGTGCAATCTCAATGGATAGATACGTCCACATCAAAGACCCTCTTCGCTACGGCCGATGGGTGAACAAGAGAAGTATTCTGGGAGTGATTGCAATTGTGTGGATTCTGGCAGCGCTCATTTCCTTCGTCCCTATTTCGCTGGATTGGCATCGGGCAGCACCTGAAGAGAGTGATATGAATGGGACGATTTTGGATCTGCCGGATGTGAACGAGTTCCAATGTGCCCTAGATCTGAGCAGGACGTATGCAATCGTCTCATCCTGTGTTTCCTTCGTCTTCCCTTGTTTTGTCATGCTGGGCATATATTCCCGACTTTATCTCTATGCCAGAAAGCACGTACAAAATATAAAGGCTGTTACACGGCATATGCCTCGTGCCGAAGGCCGAAACTCAACCCTCCATCCATCCTCAGCCTACCAGGTAAGAGGACGCCGTTGTGTACGGAGGTTATCACGACTCTCTCTTTCTCTCTCCCTTTTTAAACGTTTCTTACCTTCGTAAGTCTACCTTTCACAAATTATCTTGTGAAGGATCTCAATGAAAACCAAAGCTCATCAATGCTTCCTTGCGTGCATCCACCTTGTCGCTTCTTTCCTTCCTTTTATCTCGGGAAATGTAAAGTAGTCAAAGATTGCGAGAACCTCTTGCTCTTCCATATACATCCGCCACTTTCACCTTCCTTGCCACGCCGACTTTCCCTCTCCCTTCCTTTCCTTCCACTTCATAAGCTGACACCCGCACCATTATCACTCCAGCTCCTGTTTCAAAGCTCGGGCATTCAGAGCTTTTGCTTATCACAATGTACATACGCTTTTCAAACTTTGGTAAGAACGGGCTATTGAGCAGTCACTATGCACCAACATCTTTTAATCTGTCAGACATGCTTCCTGGTTAATCAGGCCGTCAAGTTATTACCAGGATCGTCGTCTTAAAATTTGTTTTAGAAATACCTTGATCCTCCTATTTGAACGTGGACCATCCCAATTCTTCTCCCATCTCTCTCTTAGGATAATGTTAAACGATTCCTCCACTTGGCATCGTCACGTGCCGCAAGATCTACTAAAAGCCCAATCTTCGGATGGAGCTGATGCGGGTCTAAACACTGAATATTTTATGTTGCAGGTCTCCGACCACAAAGCAGCAGTTACAGTCGGGGTCATTATGGGAGTCTTCCTAGTATGCTGGGTGCCCTTCTTCGTGGCCAATATAGTGCACTCCTTTTGTAAAACTTGATGTACATCGACTAGCTTTTCAAGTAAGTGCGAAGAGCGAGAAGCAGCTTCCGAATTTCCCTTTTCCAATCAACTTTCTCCAGCCGAACCGGCCTTAATTACTTGTTTCGATTGAAGCGGCGGCCAGCGACTATAGTCAGAGCTATCGTTTATGGTCTATGAGAGACAGGTCCCTCCCTTTGTTCCTTTCGCTTATTGCAGTAGACCGACAGGTTGTGAGCTACCTCCTCTTGCGGTAATCGATAGCCGGTGTTTATAAACCAGTTGTACATGTTAACTACCGATTCTATTTTTGTAGACGGCAATAAAACTTTATTGCTTCGCTTTTCAGTGGCCGTGTACGGGAAAATAATCAGATTCAATAGCAGAGTCAAACCAAGAAGATTACATCAATTTCCGCTAGCATACTTACTTGAATCCGGGCTTCGTTCGGCCACCCTGTAACTTACCCTACCACAGGTCTCAAGAATGGCTAATAACTTTCTTCTTTGTTTTCCAGATCTTAACATGGCTGGGGTATTCTAATTCTGCCTTCAACCCTATTATTTACTCCATATTCAATTCCGAATTCCGAGCAGCATTCCACCGGATCCTAACCTCCAAGCTGCCTCCGTGCTGCTCCAATATATCTTGTTCCTGTCCTTGTATTTCTTGCTGCCGTCGCTGCGGTTACCAGGCCGTGGCTCTTGTCCAGAAGAGGTAAGTTGCTCGTAAAGCGTGTGAACTGTCGCTTTATGTAATACACAGCCGTGGAAATGGCCCCATCTCGGCGAGTTTCCCTTTATTTTCCCTCAACCAATTCACGTCCTTCGTCTTTCACCTCTCAATAATGCGTCTTGCCAAAGGTCTTGTTCGGTTACACATTCGAGAGCTAACTCTGAAATACGAACTTGTCACGCTCTCCAGGAAACCTTTCTGGATCAAAGCGTTGCTTTTCTTGAAATGTGTCACAGAATTTTAACTTTATGAATCAAACGTGTACTTCAGCAACACTTATTTCCTTTTATTTGCCTCGTTGAATTTCTTTGAATGTTTCCTCTTGTTTTTCTTGCCTTGAATTCACACCTCGTATACCCTTCACTTATAAATATCTCAATACACCGGCGGGATTTCTGTCAAGAACGTTTGATCGTTCTCTCTCTTTAAATAGAGTTCCTCGTTCCTAACCTTATTTGCCTTAACTTTTTCACGTGAGGACAAGAGTTGTTTCACGTTACTGCTTTAGATAATAACTCTTCCTGTGAATTCAGTAGAGCAAAACACGTGCTCCTAGTAGTTTTCAACTTCAGCTGATAACAATATTATTCGAGGAAGTAGATTCGTAAAGCTGTTCATCCATTCGAATTATTTTCAACAAATTGGATTCTATCTAATTCCAAATCAATTTCCAACAATCCTTAAAAGGAAAAACAAGCAAAGCTTTCCTACAGAATGTAAGCCTGCCCAAGCGCTTGTAATCGATGGTCAGGTATCAGTTTTTTCGATATGAATTTTCCATTCTTTTCAAACTAACTCAGAGTGAATATTCAATGATTAATCGTNAGGATGTAAGCCTGCCCAAGCGCTTGTAATCGATGGTCAGGTATCAGTTTTTTCGATATGAATTTTCCATTCTTTTCAAACTAACTCAGAGTGAATATTCAATGATGAATCGTAGCCTTATGATTCAGTCGACAATGACGCCCTCTAACTGTCAATGTCACTCTCACATCAGACCAATATCTTCTGACCCATGAATACCAGTAGCTCCTTCATACTGTACCTCCACTTATTGGCGCCAATCACGGCACCAGACCGTGATTATATATTGTTATTAATACACCGTATTGTTAGGCCCACAGCCTCCCAGTATGACTTCTACTATCACCTAATCAGCCTTTTACCCAACCCCCATTTTACCTCAAGTCGCCCTGCCTATCTCTTGGTTTTGAACTGTTGCAGAGGAACAGCTGGGTAACCAACTTACATATAAGGGGTTTTTAACCTGAGGCTGAAGCAATTTGTAAAAGTTTCACGCCTGTTCAACTGTAAGATTGTAACAACATACAAGTGAGCGCGAGCCCGCTGTTGATAATCTTTTCCTTCAACTGTAAAGCATACGAAGGATGGGGTGGGGCAGGAGTTTAAAAGTATCAGCAAACTTTTTCTTGCCGTAGCCAACATAATGATGCTATTAGCAAACTTTGAGTTTATTTTCTAACCGTCGCACCAGCAGTACTCTTTTTCGGATTACTGAAATTGTTTCCCTTTTCTCGCTTTCAGATCTGATCCAGAAATAAGTTCCCTCCATCAAATGAACGGTGGTTGTTCCTTGAGAGAGACTCCTCGATCTTCGGGTGGTCCATGCTCTTTTCCAGTTGCTAATACGGGCTCTGCAAGCCGAACTAATGCCACTCCGCTGGAAATCCGCTGCAGTCCAAATTCAGGCTTGACTATTTTCGGAGAGAAAGTCAGTGCAATATGAGTGATATTTTCTAGAAAAATCCGCAACACAAGTAGTTGCATCTAAGACTGTTTCCGTTCCGCAAAAGTTACCATGGTAAGAATTTAGGAAGAGGACCTTGCTTTGCTAGAGTGAGCTCCTGCTCCCTCTGGTAGTCGCCGGGGTAATTGTGCAATCTCGACTGGCAGCGGCCGCTGCAACACATCTTCCACATGCAAATCTGCTTTTTCATCTTCCCTCTCCCGCTTTCCGTACCAGCAGTTCCGCTCGAGTCAACTGATGAAAAGATGGCTTAAATGGACGCAGAGCAGAGATTGTATCAGTCAGCCCATCTGTAGCGAGAGCTGGAGCTCGTTTCTGCTTTCACTGGACTGTGGATTTGCTCATAGTGTTTCGGAGAAGACCTTCAAGTTGACATTACGAGATCAATCTTGCTTTTGTGTTTGTCAAGAGGAAATTCTTTTTCCGATACCTCATGGAACAATGCTCCTACATCTCGCCTGCCTACCTCCGTTCAAGATAATCCGACACATGCCGTAAATGAAATAAACAGACGCCAATGGAAAGAAACTGATCTTTTATCTTTTTTCTCTCATTTGCTCCATGTTCCTCACTCCTTCGTCTCTCTTTCCTCCTCCTCTCCTCAGTTCATTCAAACCCTTCCCAATCTCACCAAACAAATACACCTTTCACGACGTTGAATTAGCGCCTTTCGTCTTCTCAATCGGATGCTGCAAGTTATCTGGAGCGAAATCGCTGGGCATTTCCCTACAACATTATCTGTTCAGGAAACATCCGGCAAACTTTTCTCCACCTACACCAATCTTTTTCAAATCTATCGACTCCTAATCGCTTCTACTGCATCGAACCAATAGATAGCTCTTGAAATTTTTATCAACTTATTTTCTTCCAAAGTCACTTACTCTCATCTCTTCTCTATCTCTCTCACTCTCTTTTTCCAAAGTTACTCTCTCAGTCCTCTATCTCAGACGAAACTTTCCTGCTTTCACCTGACCGTTCTTTGAGGCTATGGCTCCTTTCGAGAGTGTCAAAATCAATTACGTTACTGGCAATCACGCTCTTTGTACAGTCAGGGTAACCACCATGCATGTACGTCGTGTCTATTTCGTGGTTGTCTCCTCTCCATGTCTGTTTCCATGTGTTCCTCAAGTACATATTAGTGCTAATCAAGTTTGTGTTTCTCTGTATACGTTTCTGAAATGTTTGTTCTATTTTAAGTAGATATCTCTTACGTGAAGGGGAAATGATGCGCTGTTCTTTAAGCTTCGGCACAGAAGCATATACGCTATAGGATAATACGTAAACATTAACTTATAAATGGGAGCACACTTGTTTATTATCTAACACTGCAATTTCGTGGCACACAAATATTTATAGTACTTATGCCGTATTTTAAAGCCAAATATGTAAAATTTCGCCTAGCGAACCTAATCCTGAAACGTGGAATCTGGCTACGGTTCGGACGTGTCAACAATATTTTACGTGCCGACACAATGTAGTATACTGTAGATGACTTCCTTCGTTCAAACGGCCGAACTAATGTGATCTTTCCAAAAGCCTGTCCGTACTCCTTGTGACTTTTGACTTGCATGTAGCTATGGCCAGTTCCGAGTTCCCATTTGGGAAAAGTGCAACAATTATTTATCCGTTCTTTTGAATTCTCTCTCAACTAAAGGAAGACTCCACCTTCGGTTTCATGACTAGTAGCCACCTAAAAAACTGACTTGCATTTATTAAATTAGAATTAAATACTACAAAAGTGGAACGTTCTAGATAGTCTCTCTCTTCTCCCTCTTTGGGCTGTAAAAATCTGTGGATAACCCCCAAACCTTGCCACAGAATTCGTATGTTTTGTCAGACTTCATAAGATTGTGAACAGGATTGTGGAGTGCATAAATGGTGAAACTGATGAGAATGTGATGCCAAACTTATATTTTACGAGTTACGAACGACTTACTGTTCCAAGTCGATACGAAGAGCCAGTTAGGAGCAATATACATATATACGAGATTAAAAATCGTGCTTACGTAATTAAATGTTGACTTAAAAGTTTCGTATGTACAAATACTGAAAATGCACACTTGTTTTTTTAAACAAAAATAGTATATACGACCTTCACGAAGCGAAGGTGCTAAAAGAGATACATGGAAGCAAGAGGACGCTGAAATGGTGCTTTTGTGACACATATTAGTTTATAGGAGGCCGGGATTCACGAAGGCTAATGTAGCTGTACTTAAAACTAAAAGAGCTAAAGGAGTTTGCAATATAAACGATGGGCCCACAGAAGCTGCTTTCCTATAGGAGTTGAGAAGTGAATGAGATCTTGAAGATTTCATTCCAGACTCCAATCATTGTACAACTTTATGACCTGAGTCTTGTTTGTAACCCTACTATAAAGCATTGTTTTAACGAAGAAATAAATTTTGGTGCATTAACTCAAATCTATGTTACAACGCCCTGAGATCTTGTGAATCGTGAGGCAAATGGCAAGTCGTTTCTTCGTTCTCCATTACATTGCAATTGTCTTGAAGTTGAAGACGAATGTACATATGCAGGAAGCAAACTGGAAGATCGGAACAGCTTTGCTCTCAAGTTGCACGATTGTCATTTTATTGCTGAGACCATAAAAATGTATTACATCAAAATCCAGCGATTGTTCTCCTACTCTACAAGTTATGCGGAACAAGTTCAAGGATTCAAGTATATCACCGTGCGTTACCATGCCAAAAAAGTAGCAGAGACTTACTTCTAGTCGTACAGGAGGGGAAGTCCAGGGAAACTATACATCCTACTTCGCCTCATCAAGGTAGGGATTTTGCACAGAGAAAGAGAGGAATTCTCATTTAACACACGTACATAAATATAACTGAACGTACGGAACTGATGAAAATTGTTGACCAGAATGAGCCAAATCATAATCGAAAACAGATTAAACTTGTAAAACTCAGCTTATTTTGCTTATTTCGACTAATGTTGATAATGAGGAGCCAAATCAGCAGCTTTGAATGACTTTGTATGAAAGTTTATCTTTGCCTGGTCAACCCCGCAAGATCGTTGATGTTGGCCGATATAAAGTATTTTTACCAGAAGACTATCAGATGTAAACTTGAAAGAAGATAGACCAATACATTTATAACAATATTTGACTTTTATAAGACGAGTCCGACAGGACTTCGACGCAAGATTTAATGCTTGCTTGATTTGCTCCACGCTTTTGCACCTTCCGGCATCGTGACAGAGCGGTTCTTTGACCACGCTGATTTCTTGGTATCAGGCGAGTATTTGTGCGAGGTCCTCATTTTAGAATCTTGCAAAAAGACGGATCCGTTCAAACCGGAAGTAGACGATCTATTCTTTTCTTGTATAGTACTTCCGCCAGAGCTTGATGACAACTGAGATTCTTTGATATTGTAATCTGACGGGAGCTGAGAATCCGATAAGCGGCATTCTCTACTAGTGCTTGCGGACGAGCTTCCGGATGCCTCCATCGCTCTCAACAGTTCCTCTTCCCATTCTTGCTCCTTTCTCTCCCGCTCGATCCGTTCCAGCTCTTTGTGCCTGTTGAACGTCGTGAACTCTTCTTCCAACGGGTCTAATGTAAAATCCTGCAAATTTACAACCATAATTTATAGTTCCAAGACATGCTGCTAATTGTTTTCCACAAAATCAGCTATTCATATCACTATTTACGTACTGCGAACACGTCTAGTAAGTAAGATTAATTATATGCAGTATCTAATCCTTCGATATCCGTTATTTACGGCGTTAACGACCGCTGAATCCTCCTAATGTTCTTACTGACAGTGGATTAGAAGCTGAAACACTAAAACGTTATGGCTACGATACAATCGCGGTCCTAATGTATTTTGCCATCTAGCGGACAAGGGGGAAGAGTCATGCTTGAAGAGAAATAGGAAACTTTCTCCAGCTCACTGCAAGGCGGAGTCGAATCCAACGTCCTGGGATAAAAACTTCCGGACGAGACGGAATGTCGCTCTTATGTTCTTTTACTCGTCTTTTATCCTTGAGTGTGCCATCGTCAGACAATGGATGCAAAATGTTTCATCATGTTCAGTTGGTAAAAAATGTTTCATTTCCTTCTACACTACAGGTTTGTCTCTGTTTCCATACCTACAGTTAGTGCACTCTCTAGTCTGTGGTGATGAAGCTCAGCTTACCAAAGTTACGAACTATAATCTTCTTGATAATTTTTTAGCTACATGGGATTCAAGCTTGGTGACTTTGCTTATCTAAACCAGTAGTCTATACACATCACAATTTGACGGTAAGAAGACATACAGGGCCTACGCCTAAGAAAAGTAAGAGGAATTGTATGATAATCCTAAATTAGATTAGATTATGTTACAATGAATGATTAGCGAAATGGGAACATGGGTGCGGCGGGTTGTTCATTGGTTACAGTTACTATTATATATGCATGCTCATGTATGGAGGCAGGGACGTGGGGAATGATAATGAGTCTTAAGGGTAACATTTAACGGCCAAAGTGCATGTTCACAGTCAGAAGATACCTGTTCAGTCGATGGGCTCTTGAATTCTCGAAGAGATCTTTGTTTGGCCAGTCGTTTTTTCTTTTTGTGCAGTGGCTTGGATTCCACAATCATTTCTTCTAGTTCGAATGTCGGATCACAGTTTAAATGTCCTTTCTGAAAAGTCGTAGTTAGGAGTTAGAGCAAATGATCAAAGCATGCATTCTTGAAGTTATGATTTCAAAGAAACAAGTTCCATACCGGAGGAGTAAATCGAGGCGTCACAGCTTTGTCTAGCACCTGCTCGAAATCAAGCGAATTCATAACCTCTAAAGACTTCAATTGCTCTATGCTTTTCAGTCGGGTAATAGGATCAGGGTTCAACATCTGTAAAACGAATGTACAGTTGTAAGTACCACTTATATTTTTTACACATCGGGCGGAAACTGTCCTGTAGATGCTTCATGACTCTGACTTTTACCTGCTTGACCATTTGAAAAAAGGGATCCGGCCAAGTTGGAGGCCAGTCCGGTACAACTTTGAACATTTCTCTCACATCTTTATTCGGCGTTTGAGAATGAATATCGTAAGGGCGTCTTCCGCTACTCAGTTCAAAGGCCACAACTCCAAGGGACCACCAATCTACGGCGAAGTCAATAGCCCAACAGTTCGTCAGCCGAGCAGGCATAAACTTCAGGAGCTGTGAAAATCATAAATACAACCGCTACAACCATATCACGGAGTTTGAAAAACTTTCACCGGGCATTGCATTCAGTCCCTAAGATGGCGCTACCTCCTCCTATGGCGAATTTGAGAAAGTAGTGAAAGTCATTTACCCATATAAGGTTTGGTCCCGGACAGGGAAGTGGCCAGTTGATTTTCTTCTATGAGAGTGGCTACATTGAAGTCTGTCAGATGAGCATGTCCATCTTCATCCAGAAGAATGTTATCAGGTTTGATATCTCTGCAATAAAATATGAGTGCTGACTTAATTAGAGCATATTGCTTCTCGTACGCCACACTCAAGGCTACTGGGCGGTAGATTAACTGAAAAGTTTTCCATCCTTCCATGCTAATGTCCATCTCTAATGCGCTTCACGGTCTTTCCCTACAATTCTTTCATTTGTTTGGCCCAGGCCGAATAACCAGATCCCTTGGTACCAAATGCTACCTCTTTTCATATTTGTACCTCACGTGTACCACGCGAAATTAAGCTGCATCAGACCATTAACTTCACGGATTCAAACACAGATGCTGTCGACCCACACTGGTAGATTAACCGCGTTATATCACGAGCTTTTCACTCTTATTTTCCAGCTCAAATTCGGTTAAGTGCCGCACAGCTCATCATTTTTATCACAGGCCAAGCATGAAATGTCCAGACATTAAACGGGAGTAAATCCCAGGCTGAGCCGTTCAACGACATGGTAATAGGGATAGATAATGTCTTCACGTATGTTGGACAGTGTTTGCAACACTGGCTGAATGTTTGCCTCTCAATCTTCATACTTGTCACTCCACTGAGTTGATTCTTGTGCCCATTTGTTTCATCTTTCACGGTCGTTAACCATTCACCTTCAAGTGCTCACTAAGTAAAGCTTTCAGCCTTTCTGTATCATTGAGTAAGGATAAAACAAATATTTCCCTTCCACATATGCTTCCACTCATTATACATACAATGTTGTTTTATCATGGGAATTTCCTCCTTCTCCGCTTTGTGGTTAAGAGTCGTCGGAAAATAGACAAGTCTCATATGTCAGTTGGAGTCAAGTACCGTTACCGAGAACCAGTTAAATCACTGAAATGAGCTTATTTTAAGCCGCAAAGCCCTCTCAACTCAGCTGACACCGATTGTACTATCCTACATGTAGTTACACGAGAGGGCTCAATGATGTTCTCTCACGGCCTACTCTAATTGATTCCTGGTAGTTGAAATGTCAGGAATTTCTACTTTCGAAGCTATTACTCTGCAGAGTTTGCATTTAATCCTACCGCAAATCAAATTCTTGCCAATATTTAAATATCCTCGAGAAATTTCTTGTCTGTCAAAACTAAAAGGAAGTTCAATCTCAGGATATTAAACTTCGAAACTACGAAAAAATTGTTCACTAATGCACGCCGCAATTTCACATAAAGCTTCCAAGACTGAATAAAAAAGGGTAAAACTGAAACAAAGGAGGGAGTGCCGAGACAAGCGTGAGTTTCATAGTGAAAGTGAGGGAAATTCGCTTGACTAACCGATTTGAGATAGTAAGAAAATCAACCTCTCCCTCCATCGTGGCACAGTTTTGGCTTGGAAGTTTGCCGGCGTAGTCTACTGCTACATGGACTGTTTGTGGTCTGTCTGCACTTGACATTGTTGATACCTGGTCCAAGATCAATGATGATCAATCGCCTCTGCAGTTGTTGTACATGTAAGTTGGGACTCAAAGAGACCCGAATTTGCAGTCCAATCCGCCTTGTATACCCAACCCTCTTATTCGATAAGCTTTTAGCTAAGTTTCTATGGCATTGTGAAGCGAATTCTCTTGCAGCACCGTTTCATTTCTCTTATGGGATTCGAGACTGAGAACTTGTAAGCTTCACTAGAGGCAAGGAAACGTCTGGATTCGTTACCTGGGGCAAGAGCCCTGCATTTATAGTGTTTGAGGGTACGGACGTGTAAGAATTTAATAGGATAGAAGTAACTTTACAACTTTGCCGAAGAGGTTAACTTGCTTTTTGTGATTCCTTCTTCTGCTTCATTGAGTATACAGAAGATATTCGGCGAATTCACTCTTCAGCTCCGTTCATGTTTGTACCTTATGAATACAGTCTGTCGTGCGTCAAGAATGCCGAGAAGGCTACTTCCCCTGAATGTATTCTTGCCTACTTATGCACAAAAAGGCACGAATCATAATCCCAAATAAATTTTTTATTTCCATTCGATATTGCTGCGGAGGAATGTTTTTTTTTCAAAGGGACGTGCCCCATCTTTTCTCTTGAGATAACATAAGGTACTCTGATACGTGACCACAATATATTTGCAAAGTCAAAATCACTTTTGCTGTCCTTCTCTCCTCTTTTATTGCAGCTTTTATCCATTATGTTTGGCTTTCTCCTAGGACTGAAGACCATCGTTTATTCTGTCTTTCCAATTCGGTGTTTATCCCAGTAGCCTCAGGTAACTACAATCTCTCATGCTAAAATCCATGCCTT
Organism: Sminthurides bifidus; assembly: GCA_009872375.1. Taxonomy (NCBI): domain Eukaryota; kingdom Metazoa; phylum Arthropoda; class Collembola; order Symphypleona; family Sminthurididae; genus Sminthurides; species Sminthurides bifidus. The sequence continues at coordinate 38,485 of VRMD01000106.1, forward strand.
GAGTCTTGCTAGTGCCTGAGAATGCTTACTCTGTTTCTAGTGGCTTATATGCTACAACTTATCAACTTGACCCTTTCTATCTTTAGAACGACTCATCAAGAAAGATATTGCTAAAGAATGACGTGCTTAGAACCTTCATAAGAGCCGGAAGGAGGGCCTTCGTGAAGGCCTCAGAATTCGAAATCGTCCATTCTTCCCGGGCAAGCACTGTTTCTTGACTCACTCGTATATTATTTTGGATAAATTCCTCCTAACTCAGTCTATTTTTCTCCTTTTCATTCCTTCCACGTATTTCAATTATCCTTAATGCGAAAGCGTATAAATAAATTTCACTCATCCTGGTTTCATGTAACCACATCTCCAGACCAAGCCCAGAAATTTGTCTGACGATGGCCGTGTTTCTTCAAATGCAATCACCTAACGGCTTGTGACGTTCTTTTCTGTCTTGTACCGTAGTTTTCTCCGCCTTGATTACACCAGATGAAAGCATACTTTCACCGTGAATGAAACAATCGTTGCCATCATGCGACAGGGTTTTCTGTGCAACAAGCACACGAAGATGAGATTTCGAATTAGACAGACGGAAAAGGGTACCTTCGGTTCAGATTCAGATCATGTGTCCGTCTAAAAGTGTGAACTAAGCGTAAAAGCGGTTACACCCAGTCTGACTCAACGGCGGGTGGAAGTTTGGGCGTAGCTAATCAAGCAAGCTATTCATCTATGAATGATGCGTCCTAATTCTGCTGACCGCCAAACTCTGATCCTGCCATTAAGATAGGGAAGGGAGGGGAGTGGAGGGAATCCTTTCTGGCAATGGGCACGAGAAGGGATTTGTTGAGCACGTACCTGTGAATTATTCTTTTGGATTCCAAGTAGTCCAGGGCGAGCGCTAATTCTGCCACGTACAATCTCACAGATTCCAAGGGAAATTGAACATTTTGTGTCAAATGATAGCGGAGATCGCCGCCGAGAAGTAAATCTTGTACCAGGAACATGTCTTCTTCATCTGCAACATAATCCGATTAGGTCGTTTAGCAAGATCCGAGAAGGGAGAAGATGGCAAACGCCAGCTACGAGTCTGCACATCCTCATCTCAATCTCAAGGTAAGGACAAGGACTTTGTGGAGCACACGGAAAAGAATCCTATGGTTGTAAAAGAAGCTGGGAGCGATCAAGGGCAAAGGCTTGTTCTTGCATGTTCTGTGCAAAGCTGTGGCAATGCCACTCCCGTCAAGTTACATTGCTCAAGTAACACATTCACTTCCTCCATAACGAGTTGTATCACTGGAGTTTGAGCGCTGCGAGCGGAAAACGAAGACTGAATCCCCTTAGTCGCCTGGTGTATTTTTCCCAGAGGATCATTTCCAGGAAAATGACAAGCTTACTTAAGACCTGGATGGTTGGAGGAGAAATGGCATGGTTCTTAAATATGCAAAAATCCCATTTTCTCACAAAACGTCAGTTTCACCTAATGGAACAACCCATTAAGTTGAAAAAAACTTAATGCACTTTCTCCTCTCTTTATGATCACCTCAGTAAGCTGCCATATTGTACATTTTATTTGAACAGCTCCTATGTGTGACAATGGAAAAAAAGAAAATTTTGCAACCAAGCAACGCCCTGTGGGTCAGTATGACGGATTTACCCACATGATGATGCATGTTTGCAATGCCGGCTGCCGGACGGAAGAAAAGGAAAAGGAAAGAGCATGTGCTGGAACTTTTTAACGAGGAACATAAACATATAAGGACTTGAGTGAAATGATTTCCAAGATGTATGCAAAGGCAGGAAAGGCTGGAGAACGTTGCCGTCCTCAGTTGTAACCAATATATTAAATTTGGATGCCGGGAAGGAGGCTCAAGTAAACTGTTCTGTATTTATTACCTTTCCACCTGGCTTTAATGAGTGTCAGAGGTAAGCTGTACATGCTGGCTAACTCGTAAAAGATTGAATTAGGTTGCCGGCAAGCTACACAATTCCCACCTTCTCCGCCTCCCTAATAACTTCATTAATATGTGCAACATATTTCCTTGTCCTCTTATATGAAAGCACATATTTTCCTCCACAGTCAAGTACCTGGTATCCGTCCTTCTTCTCCGTGTGTACAAACACTTTTCTCCACTGCACTCAGTCAGTGCTTTCTTTCTCTTTCTCGCTCTCTCTCTCTCTTCTCTCCTCCTCCTTCTCGCCAAAGCTTATTTTCATGATTGGCTTCCATAAAGAATCAGCGGATTTGCATCTGCTGCATTATTCAACATTCTCTTTCTACCACAGCTGTAGCTGCGGATCGTATTGAAAAAGCTCAAGTGGGAAAGAAACTTACCGTGAAAGGAAAACCAGAGGTTGACAAGGAATGGATGATCCAGCTGAACCAGGATTTCGATCTCGCGAAGAACATTGCGGAGCGCGTCTCTCTCCAAACAAACGGCCTTGCTCATGTACTTCATCGCGTACATTTGTCCCGTGTCTTTCTTCTGCACGATGCACACCTGTAAAACCAAAACCAGAAGAGTTTTCACAATCCTTTCTCGTCCTCCCTCCTACCTTCATCTCTGCCTTCCTCCCTCCCTTGAGTGAATAGCCAGAGAAACTTTCACAATCACGAATGAATTTATTTATCATTCTCTGCAAGCTTCCTCAAGCACATTCGCAAATCCAAATGCTTTTTCTTACGCCGACGAAAGGCATATAAACATGGGCAATCCTGCAGGGCTACACGATCAGTCAATATCGATAACTTCCGCCCCGTTTCTTCAGCTAAACACGAGAAACGTAAACAATTATGCCCGCAAGAACTTTACAGACTAGCTCCTTCCTTCCATATTTTCCTGCACGTGTATCATTAGCCGTCAGATTCAATTTCCTGCTTTGCCCAAGTCAGAAACATTTACTACAAAGTTAGCTATAGGCATGCCAGATCGCTTTTGTCCTTGCTTGTCTCCCATGCCTCAGCTTCATTTGCTACTCTCGCCTTGAACTTTTGTCTTTGTTTTCTTCCTATGATCTGTAAGAAATGGGGGGACTCTATTACTTCTATACATACTTTAAGAGATACACAAGACTTGCCGATAAGCATTCATTATACCACAAGTGTCTTCTTTTTGAGTTTGGGTGCCATCTCCGGTTTTTTTGAATCCGATTATTTCGCTAACTCTCACTCCTACATATTTTATGCCACAGCTGGAGGAATAAATTTTTAGGCACCTGTTGCGTTCTTGTTATAACTTCATTTCAGTCTATTACTACTCCTCGTTCCACACTGAGCTCCAGTTCTCACCCTGTTATCCTTTACTCTTTATGTTGAGTTGAGAACCCCTAAACTAATTTCTTCTGCCGAGAAAACATAATTGCAACTTCCTTCTCTTGCTGGCCATGCTACAGGTATCATGTTTTGAAGCCTTTCAATTTTCAGACACTGCACTAGCAAATACTCTTGCAGAAGTAGCGCTGAAATCGGAAGCCGAAGACTATCCAGGCATCAGGTTTAGCGGGAGAGCAAATACTATCGCCTTTCAGGTGAATGTTAGCGATAAAAATATCTGCTCAACTTCGAGCAATCAACGGATGGAAATCATTTGCCGTGGTTACTGGATTAATTGCTATGGTAAGAAAACTTGCACAAGTATACATGGACTTAAGCAGCATTGAAAGTGAAACTACTGGAAACCTTTTTCCCCATGTGCGTTTACAACCTTTTTGTTTAGTGCACCTTAAAATCTTGCACAGGTGTTATAGCTGAGGCGCTTATCCCTCACAGTGTTCAGGTCTGTGACCCAGATCGACATGAGTGACAGGGATTTGTAGCCATGGGAACTGAAATACAGTACAGATGCGGATTCC